>JAHREF010049745.1:42118-59995 GCA_033628625.1 Charadrius hiaticula | reverse complement strand
GTTTTTCTCCTCACCATTTTCTTTGGTTTGGGGACTGGACATACAAACATGATCAAAAAATAAAGACTTTCAGGAACGCCTTCTTTGTGCAACGTTTCTCTGGGTACATCCATAAGCTATGATATGGAGGACAGAGGCAGGCAATGTCACTCAGGGCAAAGTAGTTCATATTTGTAGTGCCTCTCAACTAGCAGGGTCTTGGAAGAAAATGCCTAAAACAGCTGACAGAGTGCGCTGTATCGTACAGGCAGTGTACTCCTACTGTAGGAAATAGCAGGCAGCAACACAAATGCTCCCCATCACCCCCACTCCCACCCCCAACATTATGACTGAACTTTCCCCAGTGGAACCTCACTGAAAGCTCTACTTGGGGAATGAAACAACATCTTGCTAAGGCTTGTTCTCTTCATGTACCAGTTCCACTGGGGCTGCTCTCTATACCTTTCTGCTCAGTTAGCTGGTCATTCTGGGCTTGCTTATTTTTCCTGCAAGAGCCAAAAGGACAGAGATGTTCCTGCATTCTGGTTTTACCTCCTCCTAACCTTAATTGGCACTGCAATTGAGAGACCATGAAAAACAGCCAAAGTTGCCAATAGGCTGTATAGCTGTCTCCTTAACATTCATTGGGACCACGTTAATATTAGTGAAGTGTACACAAATTGCTCACCATGGACAATACCTTTCTATATAATCAATTGCGTAAATCTCACTGGAAAATCCACACACCTTGACAGCTGTCAACAGGATTGGGAGCTGCTCAAAATCGGGGGAAGGGCTGGTTTCAGTGGTGGCCTCTACACCCACTGCTAAGGATCCCAAGGTGATGGTCACAGTTAACGGTTGCTAATTGACACAGGAGGTCCAAATAGTAATGGTAGATAAGGACACTTATAAAAGACAGTCCCTGCTTAGCAAGGAGTTAATTTCTGTTGTGGACATTAATGGGAGAATCACTACCCACCCATTTGTCAGGGGTAAACTAATGCTGTCTAACGGACAGACAATCTGCCTGACCTTACTTTTAGGCTTTGATAATATATAGGGATGTATTGAGGGCTCAGTTGTTGTGAATGGACTAGTGGGGAGCCAGCAATGTGCCCCTGTCGCCAAAAAGGCCAATGGAATCCTGGGCTGCATAGGGAAGAGTGTGTCCAGTAGGTCGAGGGAGGTAATCCTCCCCCTGTACTCGGCACTGGTGAGGCCACAACTGGAACACTGTGTCCAGTTTTGGGCTTCCCAGTTCAAGAGGGACAGGGAACTGCTGGAGATAGTCCAGCAAAGGGCAACCAAGATGATTGAGGGATTGGAGCATCTCCCTTATGAGGAAAGGCTGAGAGAGCTGGGACTCTTTAGCCTGGAGAAGAGAAGGCTGAGGGGAGACCTTATTACTGCTTACAAATATCTAAAGGGTGGGTTGAAGGAGGATGGAGCCAGACTCTTCTCGGTGGTTCCCAGTGACAGGACAAGGGGCAATGGGCACAAGTTGGAACATAGGAAGTTCCGTTCCAACACACGGAAAAACTTTTTTACAGTTAGGGTGACAGAGCAGTGGAACAGGCTGCCCAGGGAGGTTGTGGAGTCCACTTCTCTGGAGATTTTCAAAACCCGCTTGGATGCAGTCCTGAGTAATGTGCTCTGGGCAATCCTGCTTTAGCAGGGGAGTTGGACTAGATGATCTCTAAAGGTCCCTTCCAACTCTGAAAATTCTGTGATTCTGTGATTCTGTGAAAATGGGAAATAGGGACTCCAATCTCTCTGCCCCACAGTTTATCTCCTACAAATGCATCCCTGACTGTTAAGCTGCTGCAAACAGCTGCTCTTTAATCCCATAGCAAGCTAGTTTATATTCCACAATACAAGTTACCTTCTGATGCTGTTCATGCTGTTAGTGAACTGATAAAGGAGCAAGAAGAATGGAGAATCATTGTCAAGTCTCATTCCCCCTGCAATTCTCCTCTATTACCAGGGAAAAAAACCTAATGGCAAGTGGTGACTAACAGATTACAGAGCCACTGAAAATTGCCACTGAAATGCTCACTACAGCTGTTCCCAGTCTAAGTGATATTGTCCATTTTACTTAACAAAGAAGCCTTTCCATGAACGGCAACAATGGATGTGAAGGATATGTTTTTCATTATCTCAATACTTATCATAGAATCATAGAATTGTTTAGGTTGAAACGGGGGACCTTGAAGATCATCTAATTCCAACCCCCTGGCCATAGGCAGGGACACTTCCCACTACATCACATTGCTCAAAGCCCCATCCAGCCTGGCCTTAAACACCCCCAGGGGTGCAGCTTCCACAGCTCCTCTGGGCAACCTGAGCCAGTGCCTTACCACCCCCAAAGTGAAACATTTCTTCTGGATAGCTAATCTAAATCTACCCTCTTCCACTTTGAAGCCATTCCCCTCATCCTATCACTACATGCCCTTGTAAAAAGTCCTTCCCCAACTCTCCTGTAGGCCCCCTTTAGGTACTGGAAGGCTGCTATAAGGTCTCCCCGGAGCCTTGTCTTCTCCACGCTGAACAACCCCAACTCTCCAGCCTGGCTTCACAGGAGAAGGGCTCCAGCCCTCTGATCATCTTTGCAGCCCTCCTCTGGACCCTTCCAACAGCTCCATGTCTTTCCTATGTTGGAGGTTCCAGAGCTGGATGCAGTACTCCAGGTGGGGTCTCACTAGAGTAGAATAGAGGGGAAGAATCACCTCCCTTGACCTGCTGGCCAATCTTCTTCTGATTCAGCCCAGGATACGGTTGGCCTTCGGGGCTGTGAGTACACATTGCCGGCTCATGTTGAACTTCTCATCAATCACCACCACCAGGTCCTTCTCCTCAGGGCTGCTCTCAATCCATTCTCCCCCAGCCTATGTTTGTGCTTGGGATTGCCCCGACCCACATGCAGGACCTTGTACTTGGCCTCGTTGAATTTCATGAGGTTGGCATGGGCCCACCTCTCCAGCCTGTCCAGCTCCCTCTGGATGGCATCCCTCCCCTCCAGCGTGTCATCACACAGCTTGGTATCATCGGCAAATTGCTGAGGGTGCACTTAATCCCACTGTCCATGTCACCAACAAAGATGTTGAACAGTACGCATCCCAGTACCGACCCCTGAGGAACACCACTCGTCACTGGTCACCCGTTGCACATCGAGCCCTTGACCACAATTCTTTCAGTGCAACTGTCCAGCCAGTTCCTTCCACTGAGCAGTCCATCTGTCGAATCCATGTCTCTCCAATTTAGAGACCAGGATATCATGTGGGACAGTGTCAAATGCTTTGCACAAGTCCACACAGATGACATCTGTTGCTCTCCCCTTATCCACCAATACTGTAACACTGTCATAGAAGGCCACCAAATTTGTCAGGCATGACTTGCCCTTGGTGAAGCCATGTTGACTGTCACCAATCACCTCCTTATTTTCCATGTGCCTGAGCAGAGTTTCCAGGAGGATCTGCTCCATGACCTTGCCAGGCACAGAGGTGAGACTGACCAGCCTGTAGTCCCCTGAGTCTTCTTTTTTTCATTTTTTTTGAAAATGGGTGTTATGTTTCCCCTTTTCCAGTCAGCAGGAACCTCACCAGACTGCCACGACTTCTCAAATATGATGGATAGTGGCTTGGCAAATACATCTGTCAGTTTCTTCAGGACCCGTGGATGAATCTCATCCGGTCCCATGGACTTGTGCACCTTCAGGTTCCTCAGCTGGTCTTGAACCTGGTGTTCTCCTACCGTGGGCGGTAACTCATTCTTACAGTCCCTGCCTTTGCTTTCTGCAACCTGAGTGGTGTGGTTAGAGTCCTTACCAGTGAAGACTGAGGCAAAGATGTCATTCAGTACCTCAGCCTTCTCCATGTCCTGGGTGACCAGGTCTCCCGTTTCCTTCCTGAGTGGGCCCACATTTTCCCTAGTCTTCCTTTTGTCACGGATATACCTATAGAAGGCTTTCTTCTTGCCCTTGATGCCCTTGGCCAGATTTACCTCTATGTGGGCTTCAGCTTTCCTAACCTGATCCTTGGCTGCTCAGACAATTTCTTTGGATTACTTATGGGCTACCTGTCCTTGTTTCTGCCCTCTCTAGGGTTCCCTTTCCTGTTTGAGATTGTCCAGGAGCTCCTTGTTCATCCACGCACACCTTCTGGCATTTTTTGTTGGGATGCATCACTCCTGAGCTTGGAGGAGGTGGTTCTGGAATATTAACCAGCTTTCTTGAGCCCCTGTTCCTTCCAGGGTTTTATCCCACTGTAGCACAGCAAGCAGATCTCTGAAGAGGCTAAAGTCTGCTCTCCTGAAGTCCAAGGTTAGTGAGCTTACCGTGTGCCCTCCTGGCCGTCCCAAGGATCTTGAACTCCACTATCTCATGGTCACTGCAGCCAAGGCTGCCCTTGAGTGTTGCACTCCCCACCAGCCCCTCCTTGTTGGTGAGAACAAGGTCCAGCATGGTACCTCTCCTTGTTGGTTCCTCTACCACTTGGACAAGGAAGTTATTGTTGATTCAGTCCAGGAACCGCCTGGATTGCTTATGCCCTGCCTTGCTGTCCTTCCAACAGATACCAGGGTGGCTGCAGTCCCTCATGAGGATGAGGGCTTGCGAATTTGAGGCTGCTCTACCTGTCTATAGAGGGCCTTGTCCACTTGGTCTTCCTGGTCAGGTGGCCTGTAACATCACCTGTCCCTGCCCTCCCTTTAATGACCTATATAGGAATGTCTACTGAATACAGACTTCTGTGATTCTCTTCTACCCCGGATGCTCCTGAATACAATCCCCATGCGAGTTCTCATAAAATACAGGGTAAATGGCAAGGAATGGCTGCTGCTGTATCTGTATCTGATGAATTTGCAGTAACTGAGCAAGTAGAAGGTTCTGCTCAATTAGAGGAGCTCTATGTGTCACAGTGCCTTTGGATCTCTCAAATTTACAGGACAACGCATTCTGTGATTTAAACTTTTTTTTCATGAACTCATTAAGAAATAAAATAAACAAGCAAACAGATCGTGCACCCCTATTATACTTGTAACACCTATCACCTGATCCCCAAGTCCAATCACTTAATTCAGGCCAATGGCCTCTTGATTTCTTATTGGTTTTCTTGGCTGGCTTTCTTCTGAAGTCACCCCATTCATTGTTTTCTTGGTTGTATTATTCTTCGTTCTGCTTCTACCAGCTGGTTTCAGCTAGTTCTGTGTTTGCAACGTTACCTTTATCAAAAAGTTTACTCTTGGCCGGTTCTTGTGGCCTAAGGCTTCAACTGCTTTAGCTTCTAATGCTAAGCAAGGCTATTAATCCTAACAATTCTCAACACCTGGGAACTGGTTCTCTAATTGTAGATGCAACAATCTCTGTCTAGCCTCATCCAGTCTGCCCATTGTTGGTCTATATTTCCAACAGAGGTCACCTAGAGATGCTTTAATTGCATAACTCTTCCACCCTTTTTCTCGAGAGGCCATGTGTTCCATCTCTTTTTGGTCTATCCTTTAGAACATCTTCTAAGGCCAATATCTTCACTATAGTAAGTCCTCCTCCCATCATTAACATACTTATTTTAATGCCCAAAGAGGATTCTTCCATTCACTACCCCCTGTATTCAAGTTCCCATGTGAACTCACCTTCTTGCTGGCAGCAGGACTTTGAATTGAAAGAACGTAGCAATGTGGTCAGTTGGGCTAGTCAGTGGTGTCCCATCTGGGGTGTGACCTCAAAGTCAGTTCTTTGCTGGCTGAGGAGGGAGACAAGGACAGAGCATAGAATTACTAAAGGAATTTATTCTTTTCTATTTTAGCTATGCTCATAGTGGTTCCCTAGCCTAATGCACAGGGACCTCAATACAGAGGAAAGAAGGATTTATTTATGTTACAATACAGATGTGTAGACCAATCAAACCACTCGTTTTAAGAGGTTGGCTAATCAGTTACTATTGCTCGTGTAACTGGTATGTACTTGTCCTGTGCAAGATCAGTATATTCTTGTCCCCTGCAGGTGGTACAGACATATGGTCAATGGTGTGTCAATCCTCATTGTTCTAAACTGATGTCCAGTGCAGCTGGGAGGGGTTTATCCTGGATTCTCATTGGTTGCAGTTCTGGCTGTGGTTATGTGCCTGGTATCATTGCAGAGTAAATCTTCTATTGTTTTGCTGTCACTATGGGCTGTTCTCAGCCAGTAAGACCTGGCTTAGGTTGGGTGTTAGGTCACATCAACCCTGAGGTAAAAGCTCATAGTCTCAGATAGTGTTCATGCCTCTAAGCAGATTGTATTGCAGTTATCATCTTGCTTTTCATGCTATTCTGCTCCAGTTTAAAGTTTCCCTCCTTTTGTTTTGTGCATGTTACATAAGAAAAAGCTACAATGTAAAGGTGGCTTTGAAGACATGCTGAACACAGTCATAAGGTATGGGATATCCCTTTGATCATTTGGGGTCAGCTGTCCTGGCTGTGGCCCCTCCCAACGTCTTGTGTACCCTCAGCCTACTCGCTGGAGGGCTGTGTGAGAAGCAGAAAAGGCCTTGACATTGTGCATACACTGTTCAGATACAGATCAGTGTATCATCAGTGTGCTAGCAACACTGTTTTGGTGACAAATCCAAAACATAGCACCATACAAGTTACGATGAAGAATGTTAACTCTGCCTCTTCCAAACCCAGTACACATGCTCCGTACTGTGACCAGTTCCACACAGAATGAAGTCCCCATCTCCACGCTTGGTGCCACATGCTTGCAATGTCCTCAAAGCCCAAACTTTTCAAGGTCCCTGCTCCCTCTTTCAGTGCATCCTAGTCCCCATACTTAATGCTCTCCACATCCCCATACAGTTGATCCCAGTCCTGTGCTCACCCCTTTAGGTGTGCCTGCGATCAACAAGGTCCCTGTCAATATATGTAAGGCCACCTTTCACAGAATGATTGAGGTTGGAGGGAATCTCTTGAGACCATCTAGTCCAAGTGCCTGCTCAAGCAGGGCCCCCTGAAGTATGCTACCCAGGCCCTTATCCAGTCAGGTTGGGCCTGTCTCCAGGGCTGGAGATGCCACAAACTCTCTGGGCAACCTGTGCAGCACTGCAGTTCTATACAGGTACAAGAGCAGCCACCCCCCTGACTTGGGTACTGAGGGCTCAGCCCTGGCCTCAGAACTCTAGACCTACCCCTGTGAGGTGGTGGCCGTGTCACCATGTGTGACAGGTAGCTGAGGGTGCCTCTGCCCATATTGGGGGGCACATGCAGACAGGTGGTGGCAATGTCACAGTAGACACTGTGACCCATTGTCAAGGCCTGGATAAAGGGCTGTTGGGCTCAAGCCATGTGTCAGTGTGACCTGGTGACGTGAGTAGAGGGTAGGGGAGGAAGGGGCTTGCCTGGGACTGCTGAGGGCAGAGGGAAGCCTCACACCTCGGGGCTCTGCGCCCTGTGCTGCAAGCTCACCCATGTCCCACAGTCTCTGCCCCTTTCCCACTGCCCTGCAACAGCTCTTCCCCACCTCTGGGCACAGCTCCATTGTCCCCCAGGGTGCTCCCTGCCCCAAGGAGGTAAAGCCTTGCCCAGGGTGCTCTGACTGGGTGCCAGAACCCTGGCAGGTACCAGGGAGAGGCAGAAGCACAGCTGTCCTGGGAGTGAGGGTGCTACTGGGTCTGGGCCACCCCAGGCTCCCTGCTCCGACCTCTGCTCCCTGTGCTGAGTTGGGGGGCCCAGCCTGAAGGCTGTTCCTGCTGCCATGGAGCCACCTCAGCCCAACTGGGGTGCAGGGTCAGGGTGGCTGTGCTCCGCTGGGGCTACACAGTGCTGCCAGTTTGGGGGGATGCTGCCTGGGCTGGGGGAAGCCAGCTGGTTTGGGGGTGTTTCTACATTTGGCAGTTCTTTCCGGACTTGGCAAACTGTTGGCAGGTTTAAGGTGTGCCCCTGGGTTTGGGGCTGTTTGTGGGTTTGGAGGTTGTTGATAGGTTTTGGGATGTGTGTCTGGGTCTGGTAGGTGCTGCCAATTTTAGGGGAAACTTCAGGGTTTGGGCATGTTGCTGCATCAGGTACATGCTGCCTGGTTTGGGAGGTGCTGTCAGGTGTGGGGTGCATCTGGATTTAAGCAATGCTACCAGGTCTAAGGGTTCTTTTCAGTTTGTGGATGCTGCTGGGTTGAAAGTTGTTGAAAGCAGCATCTGCTCCAGTGGAAACAAACCCCGTCCCTGCAGCAGTCCCAGCAGTGCATCTTGTAAGGTGCTGGGCACCAGTGCGATTACGCTGTGCTCTCTGGCTGCTTGTTTCAACAGCTCAGGTATCCATCTGGCCAGCCTTGAGAAGAGCTAAGGTGCAACCCAAGGATGTTTTTAACTTGCCCTGTTTGAGGTGAAATCATGTCTCTCGTGTTTAGAGTACACAACATGCTCTCTGCTCTGCCTTGGTAGTAAACGATATGTTTCTGTTTATAGTTTAATTGCCTGATTCCTTCTTTTGAATCTCTGATGCAGACCACTCAGGGCCATTGATTGAGGCTGATTTTTGTTTTGTGCCTGCTGTTTTGCTTGGCAGTGTTGCAGGGGGGAAGCTGGGCAGTGCTACTCCACTGCTGGTTGCTGGGGTAGCCATGGAAGAAAGAGGCGTTAGGAAACCCTTTCCAAGTTTAGCTGAAGCTCAGGAGGCTTTCTGCCAGTGGGGTTGCCATGACACTTACATCATTTGGCAAATTCTCTAACTTTTCTTGGGCTCACCTCATTCTCCCAGTTGAGATTGTTGGCAAGCACTGAATTCATGCAGCCTGTGCTCCTGCTGAATCTTTTTGTTGCTTTTTGTCACGAAGCAGTTTGTCAGACAACTGTCTAGTGAATGAGGCTTCCAGCGATGGTTCACTATCTGGATATTCAGAAACAGGAGAGGGATGTAAGTTAACATTTTTAAGCTGGATGGAAACAGCAACTTGAATTTATTATTTATGTATTGGCACATGTCAGATCAGCTTTGACAGCATCCTCTGCCTTCTTGTGACATTGGATATGATCACAAATCTTTAGTCTTGTGCTAAGTTTTCCCCTGTAAACACTTCCGTGTACTTCTTCCTGCACCTGCTTTTCTCCACATAAAACTGACAGCTGTTCTCTGGGTCTTTTGCTTTATAGTTGATGATATCGTTTTGTAGTTTAGTTCATTTGCATTTCTCTCTTTCTCTCTCCCTCTCTGTTTTAGATAGCTGAATAATCTAATAACCCATTAAATAGAACCAGGTGCGTGTTCCTCTGTTAAAGAACACAAAGTAGGAGAGAAAGGCAGAGGTGTATCATCAGGACACATGCAAAAATGCAAGGTGATTGGCAGTTTCAGCTGTTTTGGCAGCAGTGGTGGCTGTAGTCCTCTGCTAGCTCAATGCTTCCAGCTCAAACCCAGGGCCAAGGCTGCCTTTGAGTTTCTTGCTTGGCCCTCCCCATGCCTTTGTTCGGTGTGTGGTCTGTGTGGTTGGCTGCAGTATGGCTTAAAGCCTTATCTGCAAGGTGGATTTGTCTGCTTTGGGAAGATTTTTAGTTGTTGGATAGGTAGGACTGAGCACAGGGAATGCATCTGGCTTTGGACTCTTGTGGGATTTTGTTAGTGCAAGGACATTGACTACTTTTTGGCTTATCCCTGCTGTTCAGTCCAAGTACATCAGCCTCCAAGAAATTAAGAAGTCTAAAGGCAGCATCCTCCACAGTAAGTTTTGTTCTAGGTGTCTGTCCGATGTCCATTTAAAACAGCTCTTGGCCCTCTCTATTCTTGGTGAACTAGGTTTGTGGTGGGGGGAGGCAAAGTGGGTCATGTTGCTTTGCAATGAGCTCTCCCATCAGCATATCTGGCAATATTACATCTGCCTAGTAATTTTAGTTTTCAGTATTTAAAATTTCTCTGCCTGGTGATTAATGACTTGAAAGCATTGAACTAGTAGTTTGCTGGAATGGCCTCTCTCTTCTTCCTCCCTTCCCTGATGGTCTCTGGATGTAGCTCGTTGGTAGAGAGTCAAGTAGCAGTCAAATAGGCCTTGAAAGTAACATAGGAATGCTGTCAGGGTATGCAGGGATGAAACACGGAAAGCCAAGGCAGCCTTGGAATTGAACCTGGTGAGGGATGCCCAGGCCAATAGGAAGGATTTCTTTAAGTATATAGGAGACAAAAGGAAAACTAGGGAAAATGTGGTCCCACTGTTGAACGAGACGGGTGCCGTGGTGACAGATGGTGGCAGAGGAGGCAGAGTTGCTGAATGTCTTCTTTGCTTCTGTCTTCAGTTTGGGCCAGTCCTCGGGAGTCCCAGACTTTGTGGGTAACAGAGAAAGTTGGGAGGAAGCAAGACCTTCCCTTGGTTGATGAGGAGCAAGTTAGAGATCAGTTAGATAAACTGGATACCCACAGGTCCATGGGGCCTGATGGGATGCACCCACAAGTGCTGAGGGAGCTGGGAGAAGTCATTGCTGGGCCGCTCTCCATCATCTTTGAAAGGTCCTGGAGAACAGGTGAGGTGCCCGAAGACTGGAGGAAAGCCAATGTCACTTCAGCCTTCAAAAAGGGCAAGAAGGATGACCCAGGAAACTACAGGCCAGTCAGCCTCACCTCCATCCCTGGAAAGATGATGGAACAGCTCGTTCTGGGTGTCATCTCACAGCATCTGGAAGAAAAGAAGGTTATCAGAAGTAATCAACATGGATTCACCAAGGGCATGTCTGACTAATCTGATAGCCTTCTACGATGGCGTGACTGGATGGGTGGATGAGGGGAGGGCAGTGGATGATGTCTACCTTGACTTCAGCAGGGCTTTTAAAACTGTCTCCCACATCATCCTCACAGGCAAGCTTCGGAAGCATGGGTTAGATGAATGGACAGTGGGGTGGATTGAACAGTGGCTGACAGACAGAGCTCAGAGGGTTGTGGTTAGTGGTGCAGAGTCTAGTTGGAGGTCAGTAACGAGTGGTGTCCCTCAGGGGCCAGTACTGGGTCCAGTCCTGTTCAATATATTCATCAATGACCTGGATGAAGGGATAGAGTGTACCATCAGCAAGTTTGCTGATGACGCAAAACTGGGAGGGGTGGCTGACATGCTGGAAGGCTGTGCCGCCTTACAGCATGACCTGGGCAGGCTGGAGGGTTGGGCAGAGAGGAACCTAATGAAATTCAACAAGGGCAAGTGTAGGGTCCTGCATCTGGGGAGGAATAACCCCATGCACCAGTACAGGTTGGGGGCTGACCTGCTGGAGAGCATCTCTGTGGAAAGGGATCTGGGAGTCCTGGTGGACAACAGGATGACCATGAGCCAGCAATGTGCCCTGGTGGCCAAGGCGCCCAATGGCATCCTAGGGTGCATCAAGTAGAGCGTGGCCAGTAGGTCGAGGGAGGTCATCCTTCCCATCTACTCTGCCCTGGTGAGGCCACATCTAGAGTTTTGTGTCCAGTTCTGGGCTCCCCAGTTCAAGAAAGACAGGGAACTGCTGGAGAGGGTCCAGCAATGGGCTACGAAGACGATTAGGGGATTAGAACATCTCTCTTATGAGGAAAGGCTGAGGGACTAGGGTCTTTTTAGTCTAGAGAAAAGAAGACTGGTGGGGGATCCTATTAATGCTTATAAATACTTAAAGGGAGCGTGTCAGGTGGATGGAAACAGACTTTTTTCAGTGGTGCCCAGTGACAGGACAAGAGATAATGGGCACCAACTTGAACATAGGAAGTTCCATCTTAACATGAGGAGGAACTTCTTTACTTTGAGGGTGGCAGAGCACCAGAACAGGCTGCCCAGAGAGGTTGTAGAGTCTCCCACTCTGGAGATATTCAAAATCCGCCTGGACACCATCCTGTGCAACCTCCTGTAGGTGACCCTGCTCATGCAGGGGGGTTGGACTGGATGATCTCCAGAGGTCCCTTCCAACCCTGACCATTCTGTGATTCTGTGATTTGCCATATGAAAGCAGCATTTATGGTATCATATATTGTCTTTTGAGGGATAAAATCCTAATAGACAGTCTGCTGCAGAGGTTTCTCTGGCTGTCTCAAGGTCTTCTAACCTCCATCGACAAGTCTTTCTCCATGCCAGATGCTCATTATGCTGCTTGCTGCACATATTATCTCTCATGCCAGCCAAAACTGCTTCTTTGTTTCAACTTTCCAAATATTGAAAAGATCCAGCAATTGCTCGCACACCAAAGGTGCCAGGAGAGAATACAGTTGCATGCCCTCACTGCCACTTGGCAGCACTTTCATAGCCCCACAAAACACATTTCTCTCCTCCCTCGAGAGCCAGGATCAAAAAATGCAGAAGTCCAACAAATGCTCCCACATAAAATGTGCCAGGAGAGAACACTGTTGCTTTGACTCACTGTCTCCTGGCAGCGCTTTCATTTTTCCAGAAAACAGATTTCTCCTCTATCTCTAGAGCTGGGCTCAAAATTGCCAACATCCAGCAATTGCTCTCACATCCCCTTGCTCACTGCTAACAGACAGCTAGGACAAGCCACAGCTTTCCCTCTGAACACCTTTGCTGTGGGAGCAATGGCTGTACATTTGCTATTTTTGAGCCCAGCCCTGGTGACAGTGAAAAAGGTTGTTTTGAGGATTATGTTGCCAGGAAACTGCAGACCCCCTAGGTTTGTGGGGTGATGAAAGTGTTTCCAGGGGAGAGTGAGGACAAGCCACAGCTTTCCCTCCAGGGACATTTGCTGTGGGTGCAATGGTGGAATATTTGCTATTTTGGAGCCCAGCCCTGGTGAGAGTGAAAAAAAGGTTGTTTTGAGGATTAAGTCACCAGGAAAGCACAGAGCCAACCTAATCTTGAACACTTCCAATGATTTGGTGTCCACAGCTTCTCTAGGCAACCTGTTCCAGTGTCTCACCACCCTCATCATAAAATATGTCTTCCTTATATCCAGTCTAAATCTACCTCCTTTCAGTTTAAGACCAATGCCCCTTATCCTACCATTATAAGCCTTGGTAAAAAGTCTTTCTCTACCTTTCTTATAAGACCCCTTTATATTTTGAAAGGCTGCAACAAAGCCTCCCCAGAGCCTTCTCTTCTCCAGGCTGAACAACCCCAACTGTCTTAGCCGTTCTTCTTAGGAGAGGTGTTCCATCCTTCTGACCATTTTTGTGGCCCTCCTCTGGACACACTCCAACAGCTCCATGATTTTCTTATACTGGGGACCCCAGAGCTGGATACAGTACTCCAGGTGGGATCTCACCAGAGCGGAGTAAAGAGAGAGTATCACCTTTCCCAACCTGCTGGCCACACTTATTTTTAGGCAGCTTGGGATACAATTGGCTTTCTGACCTGTAAGCACACATTGCTGGCTCATATCCAACTTTCTATCCACCACTATTCCCAGTCATCCTCTGAAGGTCTGCTCTCAATCAATTCATCACCCAGTCTGCAGTGACATTGGGGTTTGCCCTGATTCAAGTGCAGGACCTCGCACTTGGCCTTGTTGAGCTTCATGAGGTTCAAACTGGTCCAGTTCTCAAGCCTGTCAAGGTCCCTCTGGATTGCATCCTTTCCCTCAGGTGTATCAACTGCACCACTCAGCTTTTTGCAAAGAGTGAGTCTCTACTTTCATTTTTCTTCTCAGTCTTCAATCTAATGCTGTGAATGTCTGCTCTTTTACTTCTGAAACAGTCACCACATTCCCAGATTTCCTTTTCCCCTGGGATGTGTCCTCATCACCACCTCTTTATCTAAATCAACTAACATCTGACATGTGCCTTCATTTTATGTGTATGTTTAACTCCTTCTTACCTACGCTGTCATCTTTGCCTGAAAATACGATAGAATTCAGATAGTTCTACTGCAGTGATTGTTCTGAGCTTTGCATGACTAAATGCAGCAGATGAACCAATGATTCAAGGGTCAATTACATTTGTCTGTCCCTCACTCACCTCTTCCAAGCACCAACAGCCACATGCCAATCCTATCTCTACATGTCTCACAACACCTACCCAGTTAGACAAACATCATTGCACGACCTGCTGCTGTCGTCCCACAATGGTTAGGGGTCAGAGCACTTGAAGAAAGAAGGAAAACTGAGGGGACTGGTTCTGTTCAGCTTGTAGAAGAGATCCCCCCAGTCCAATAGCTATGTTCAACTATCCAAAAAGTGACTGCAGAGAAAACAAAGTCAAACTCTTCTCTGATGTGCACAGTGACAGGACAAAAGGCAGTAATGAGCTGCAGCAAGTGACATTCCCGCTGACCGTAGCAACGGAATAGCTGCTGAGAGAGGATTTAGAGTCTCCATCCTTGGAGATTTTCCAAATTGGACTGGACAAGGCCTTGAGCAACCTGATACAGGTTTAAAATTAAGTCTGCTTTGAGCAGGAGGTTGGATTAGATACTTCCAGCGGCCTTCTAAACTAAATCTTTTTATGCATCAGTGATGCTGTGATTTACACCCCTCAAAGACCCAGAGATGATTCTAGCAGTTGGCTGAGGTAGCGGCAAGGAATAAGTTCTAACAGTGAGTAAGAGGGGATAAGAAGAACTGGACAGGGTACTGGATGAATTTGAACCTGAAGAAGGGAAAGAGTGAGAAAGAGGAGAGTGATTTCAGTGGCGCTGTAGTCAGAAAACCAACACTCTGCGTTTGTCAACAGTTCCCACATCATGCTAATGGAAAAATCACATCTAACTGTAGAGAAGAAACTGGAACATCTCAGCTCTATGTAATAACTCATGGAAAATGTTTGCTTTTGAAAAGGAATACTCACAGCTTCCATTGGCACTCTTTGCCAATAGGACCACGAAGTCTGAATTTGGCTGTAAGATTGCCACTACCAGATCTCTGAAATATCTGCTTTTCCAACATAAATACAACTCTGCAGCTTGCTGTGTGACAGGGTTCACGCTGAAGTAGCTCATGTGACAAGAAGGTTGTCTGTGACAAGACTCTTAGGCTGTAGCAGAGCAGTTTCATACCCAAGTGAGTGAGTTCCTTTGAGAGCTAAGTTTCCTGGATCGCACACCCCTCAGCTTCAGCACCGAACAGTGCATGGGTGAGCTGATATTGGTGTGACACTGAGATTTATACATGCCTGAGGTACAGCCTGAACTCCAGTCTAGAAGTCTGACTCCTGAACTACAGTCAAGAAGTCCAAAACAAAAAAAAAACCCCAAAGCAATAACAACAAACCCTCGGAAAATATTTACTTTCCTTTTACTGGGTGAATTTTCTGCCAGCGAGCTGGCTCACTGTAGAATCAGATAAGCACCAGTGCCAGCACAAGGGAGGGAGGAAGACCATATGGCCAGGGATCTGGGAGATAGGTGGGAGCCCAGCATCATCATTTTGTATATGCTTATACTTTCACAGCACTGCAACACCCTTGCGTGAGACCTGCATTCCTGCACCAGAGAAGGCTACAGGTTTATTCTCCCTCAGGCTTTGAGATAATAAATTGTGTACCTGGTTTACAAGAAATATATTCTAGCTGCCAATTCTGTATATTATCTCATGCTTAAATGCCAAAACTTTTGCTAGCACTTCCTGATGTCAGCTGTCTATACTTCCATGCTCTAGTCTGATACTTGGATGAGGCATTCAGAATTAACATTGGATTTTGAAAAGATAAGCCTGAGAATTGAAGCGGAGTCCTTGCATTTCATGTATCATTACCAGTAATAAAGATGCACAGTTTAGATACTCAGTGACATCAGTGTCTTCAAATGCACAGATGTAGTCAACTAAGTTTTAGTAAACAATTTTGTCAAAGAAGTACACAGAGAAATAGAATCTGGTTCCCCTTTTCTGTGTTGTGTTGTGTCTGCAGGGCAAACAAAAGCCCAAAGCAAAAAAAAAAAAAAAAAGTATTTGTCATTTTAGAGTCAGTACAAATAACTGTGAATATACTTAGGAAGCAAATCTATGCTCACTCAAATGACTTCGGAGAACTGCACATTCATGCTCCCAGAGTTCAATGTCTTTAAGGTAATCATTCTCTTCTGCCTCTGAAAAGCGTTATTTTTGGCACAGAAAACATGCACATGCTTGCTTGCACGATTCGCTGAGTTGTAGTGTACAGGGAAAAGTGTATTAAAGAAATTTGTTTCCAAGACTACAAAGCTGCAGAACTTGAGAATTTAAAAAAGGAAGGTAGGTCCTTTGATCCCTCTGAGTAGGAGTGAGTCCCTTTAAATTTTTTTTTGCAGCCAAGAAGAAATGTGTATATGTACCAGAACACCAAACATTCCACACAAGAAAAGACATTATATCTCGATTTGGAAAGGGCACACCGCTGCAGGACATAGAAAGCAACAGAACTTCACTGAAGTCACTACAAATCAAGCAATACAAGAGCTGGGAGAGAGGAATTTCAAACCAAGACAAGGAAGGAAAGGTAAATCACAAAGTCAAATTCTCAGGCAAATGCTCAAACAAACTCAAAATATGACAGAAAGTCTTCTTACCCCATATACCTTCTTGGCTCCTGCCTTTGCAGCAAACATGGAGAGGATTCCCGTGCCACTTCCAACGTCAAGGACAATCTTATCTTTAAAAACATGTTTATTGTGATACATTGAGTTTCTATAGGTTAATGTGCGCACTTCATCCTTTAACGTTTCCTGTGATGAAAAAAAAAAGCATTGTGTTATTATTTGAAGTGCTTATACGCATTCAACACTGCTGCTGAATGCATTCCCTTATTATAATTTAAGCATTATTAACACACAACCTGAAGAGTTTTTCAAGCACTTTGGGGTGCATACATCAAAGCAGCTATAAACTGCTAGCTACTCAGAACTGAATTATTAAGAAGCAGCATGGTGTCCTTTGTAGAATTTTGTTTCTCTAAATATTATTTCACTGTTACAATTGACAACCAGAATGTAATCTAACCGCATCACTGCTTTGGGCATAGGCAGAAGCCACACAAAAATCCAAGCTTTCCTTTTCTTTCACAACCTGGAGCCTCAGTGGAGGAACTTTCTGAGGCTCCTCTTTGAACACAAAAAAATTGTTCCATAAACCATGATAAGGCAGCAGTCTTGATAGCCTTGCCCAAAACGATGCAGGAATTCCATAGCAGAGCTTAGAGATACTGTACTTACTGCTCTTCTGTTCACTCATTTATGTGACCAATTTCCAGAAAATATTACTGTGTAACCTAGACCACTATCTCACTATTTTAAGTTGTCATTGTTAGGTGCTGATTTTTTTCATCGATAGCAGCAGTACATGCATTTCATTCTATTGACACCTTGCTCTCAGTTGTGCATTTATCAGTCAAACTATATCAATAAAGAGCACTGAGGTCAAGATCCAAGTGCCGTTTATAAGAGCAGCGTAGGCCATTCAATACACACTTTAATTTTCTCAAAATGCTTCTGTTAGGTCTAGAAGGCTGAACTTACGAGAGAGGGAAATGCTACTTTTTCTTTTAAAAAGGGGAGGGGGAACTGTGACAGAATGGTTCAGATATTCTTGGATCCTTGGACAGGACAAGAAGAGCACTAGGAACTTAAGTGTATGGTCCCGACCAAACAGTATGCTGAATGTGAAGCTTGCAAACTGCACTATGATGAAGAGTTTGCCAATAAGAAAAGCTGAGGACAGTGGTATAAAACAATGTCTTTGAAAATATATACCTCCCTGCCCCCTCTTCCAAAGTTGGGGGTTTTTTCCTATCCTTTCTCAGAAAAGCTTAAGGAACACCTTTTCTGTGAATAACGGCTAGAAAAGGTGGTAACGCCCCTTTTTAAACCATTATTCACTCTGGGAGGAAAAGACCCAGGTACAATGCAGTCTTCAATATATGCAAACTTACAAGATCATGCCTTAACTGCTGGACAGGATATTTTAAGTGAGGGAGAAGGGTATTCTCCTCATCTTCTTTATTGCATCTCTGTCTAAAATTTTTAGCTAAACATTTTATTCCCACAACAATTTCTCTGCTTTGCCTGTACCA
>JAHREF010049745.1:0-17155 GCA_033628625.1 Charadrius hiaticula | reverse complement strand
TTCCTTTTTCTTTCCCCTCACTTTTGTTGAGGGATAGACTATTGATTTCTTGCTAGATTGGAAAATGCTAGAGGTATTTATTTGCCTTCAGTGATATGCTTAAGGCTTTGGAAGCACTCTTGTAAAGCATTTTAACTGGAAGATCTATGAAAATCACTTAGATGGCACTGTCAGGTCCAGCAAATAGCCATCTTTCTTCTTGCTTTCTCTTAAGTAACTGTCTTATACAATAAGTCATTGTCGTGGTTTAACCCCAGCTGGCAGCTAGGACCACACAGCCGCTCACACAGTTCTCCCCCTTCCCTTTGGAAGGATAGGGAGAAGAGGGAGAAAAGATGGAGAAAGGAAAGGGGAAAAAACCACCTCGTGGGCTGAGATAAAGACAGTTTAATAGAATAATATCAGAAAATTACAATAGCAGCAATAATAATGATAATATTAATAATGGTAAAAGAATATGCAAGACACAAGTCGCTCTCATCACCAGGTAAATCAGTGAATTGGCACCTAACCAAGCAGTGATGCCAGATTCCTCCCCCCTCCTCCCCATCAATCTCCCTTTATATAAACTGAGCATGATGTCTATGGTATGGAATATTCCATTGGGCATTTTATTACTCTGTCTATGCTTTGCTTAACAACAACTAAAACAATATGCATTATTGACACTCCTTTCACAGCAATCACTGGAAAGAAAATTAACTCTTTCCCAGCTGAAACCAGGACAGTCATGCTGCTATGTCTCATTTTTTCCTGTTGCGAACAATTTTCTTTAAACATATGCATGTGTTCAGCTGTCACTGTCAACAAGCAACCAACTGTAACTATTATAGTGGGTTGGCATTTTTTTTCTTCCTGGTTCAGTGTTTTCCTTCCTCTTCCATTAAGGAAAACTGCCAAAATGCTGCTGCCTCCCACTAAAACATAAAAAATAAGAAAGACTGATCAGTACTGCATGTATTTCATGAGCTGAGAGCAACATAGCTTATTTTCCAGAACCAGTCTAGAACTTAGCAAAACTTCTTTACAATGTTGCCTGATGATGGTCCCCAGTAAATTGGATACAGTCGTGCTTTGGCTGGGTTATTTTGTGGAGTCAGCACTGTGAGGTGCCTAAGATGATGATTCTTCTGGCTGCAAACAGAGCTCAGCCTCCTGGGTTATTGATCTGGTTGTGGACTTTGGCAATTGATGTGGTTGTGGACTTTGGCAGAATGTAAAGATTCTGCTAGTTCATTTGTGGTCCCTGCCAGAGAGAAGATTGACTTATTTATACTAAACTCTGCATGATACAGGTATAATTGTGTGACCTAGGTGTTAACGGTGCGCATCTTCTCTCTTGCTTCGAACTAAATAAAATAGAAGATGGTAGAAGCGAAAGAGGCAAAATTAAGAAGTACATGAACTTGATATGTGGTATACTTGTATTTTCTTTCGGGGAAAAAAAACATTTTATGAGCAATTTCCCTCTGGAAATACAGATCATACAATACAGAAATACAGGTATAATTGTTGAAGTTAGAGAAGTCAGTAGAGAAATCAGTTAGTACAGCAGAGTTGTTCACAGTTTGATGACGGTGAAAACTTGCTTCTGAGAAGGGAAGGGGAAGGGGAGCAAGAACATAGCTAGTACTACTTAAGACCAGGCCCAGCTTCCTTAAGCAAAGAGCTTTTGATACTAGCTATTTTTGTTACACATGTGGCCTAGAGGAGCCCGTCAAGCTCAGAACCCCATTGTCCCAGGTATTGCCCTTCAGATTCTGCTTTGCCACTGGTAGTTTGCCACTAACTAGAGGAGAGCAAAGCATTATTTCCCTGATTCTTGCTGTACACTTGTGCCAGAGAGCTTGAGTGAATTACATGCCACATACAACAAACTCCAGGAGGGCTGGGCCAGAGCCAGTTTTCAGGTCTATTTCAGTAGCTGACAGGATCTTCCTGTCCGTAAGAACTGGCATGCTGGAAAAAAATCGAAACAAAATTCAAGCTGCTAGATGACAACAGTACATAATTAAAAATGGAGGATTTAGAAAAAAAAAAAAGTGATGCAGAATTAGAACTCTTCTTGCTTACTAAGCTAATTTGTGCGATACATTCTTTTTCATTAGGAACACTACCTACTACAGTGTGGAAAGAAGAATAGAATGGATGGGTTTAATAAGATGAGTAAACAACCACAACCCCGTATGAAAATGTTCTTATCTTTACTGCAGTCTTTGGATCTGCAAGAAGTTTGACAAAATATGTAATCTCTTAATGACAAAAAATATAAGAAAGTGGCACATTCTGTCCCTTGCACCTGGTACATTCTGGAAATGCATACAAAATGATGATTTATAAGCAGTAAATCCATGTGTGTACCAAATTCCAAAGAACTACCAGCTTGGTGAGGAGGAGAGAGGAAACCTATAGCAATCTAAAACACAGAGGATTCATGTTGTAAGTAGAGGTTAGAAATTAGTAGCAGCCCTCTGAGCAGGAAGTCTGGAGCAGCCACCTTCTAGGGGCAACACAGCAAGGATTCTTCCTGGTTTTAAGACAGCACACAACATCTTATGAACTGAAATAATATAAATGCATTTATTTTTTTTTTACTTGCCATACTCAGCACTGAAAAGATAATATAAACACAGACAAGATCAATGACAGGTTGTTGCATCCAAAAAAGAATTTGAAATTAGAGGCTATAGAAATTTTTACATGATTTTTCTATTTTATTTTGAACAATGTAAAACACAAGGCTACACTCAGCTGGTGAATTTTGCTATTCCTGCACAGAGAAAAGCACCCTTTTCACAATACTTGCAAGTGATTAGCTCTGGGTGCTTCTTTAAGATTCCCCATCTGTAAGAAAACTTTTCTGCCATCTCTGAAAGAAACAGCTACTGGTGAAGCAGCGTGACATGGCCCCAAATGTAACAGCTGGATAGAAGCCTCCCAAGTTTATGATGTCTAGTATTTTGGATTCAGATAGGGGAAGAAGAATTTGTGTCATGCTGCCCATCAACTCCAGCATCAGGACTTTTCCACAAAACATCAGCTCAAATTTTACCATGCAGCAGATGAAAACCCTAGCAATTGAGGGGTGAGTGGGGCTGGCAGGAATGCAATACCCACAGCACTGGAATAACATCAGTGAAGACATTGCCTTTGATACATGGCTGCTATTTAAAATATGGCACTATACTTTGCAGAGGCCACCATCCATTCCTCTCCATGTTGAAGGAATATATGAACAGTCTTAGTGACCTCCACAGCAGAACTTCAGCTGTTGACTCTGCAGTCATATGCACAGATTTAGGAAATCAAAGCTTAAAAGACATGAAAATCCTTGTGCTTTTTTACACTAGGACAGTTAACTCATATTTGCAGGGCTCATCCATGGGTTGCCACTAAGAAATTTCCCTTTGTGGTCAATATGACCTCTCCACCTTTACATGGATCTTGTAGCGCTCTACAAGCCAACTGGTGGGGACTTTTTGCTTCATTACTGTGCTGTGTTCGAACTGCCAGTAATAATGATCATTATTATTAATAATTGTTATTATTTATTATCATTACAGTGACACAAGATAAGCCACTCTGTGTGCCTGAAAACCAACTGAATATCAACATCACCAAAATTAAAGATTAGCCAGAACATGAACAACATTTCAGGGTGAGGTGACCTCTTGTTCAGTCTCATTGATCCCTAGCTCCACAGACATGTTCAAACTCCTTTATGGTGCCCTCATTATTGGTGCAGCCCACTCGCCTAAAATTCATCCCACTCCGCACTTCTTAGGATGTGTTCAGCAAACTTGTAAAGTGGGAATGTAAGCCTGTGGTTTTGTTTTTATTTAATATCCTTTCTAGTCACATTTAAACTTGCTGTATTAATTTCATTATATCTTATTTTAAAAGTGTATTGTATAGGGGCCCAGAAGGAACTGCACAGGCTTGAAATACTTGCATTAGACCAGGAGAACATGGCTTTTCTTACTTGCATCACAAATTCATGACAGAAGAACACTAGTCCAATGAACTTAGTGTGGCACAAGAAGTCGTATTTGGTAGACAGAAATAAACAGAAAAAGAAATGGAAAATAGTTCATTTTGAGGTGCGTATGTGAATAAATTCCTAAATACCTTTGAGTATTAGGAATATCTGGGATCCAAAAAAAAAACATTAAGTACACACTTTAACATCAGGCTTTGGTCCCATTTAATTTATGTGCCTAAGCATTCTTCCTGGCCAGTTTCTTCTGAACTGAGGTTTAAAAAAACAATTTAAGGATATGGGCTTAATCTTCTCCTAACCTATCATGATGTAAGAATGATGTAACAAGTTTGTTAGCGAGACACTAGTGAGTATCAGATCTGCTGACCACAAGGCCAATTAAACAAATCACCTTTGTCTTATTGTCCATATACAGTGAACAGCAGAATTTAGGTAAAAAGACAGTAGAAGTATGGACAGTGGAATGAAACATATGTTTCAAACTGTTCTGGTCATCTAACAAATTACTATAGAATACCACGGAGAGTATCTGTTAAAATATGGCCAATAAAGAGAGAGACTCCAATATGACTCAACTATATTTTATCTTCTTTGGTTTCTTGACACAAAAGATTTTAAAATTTCGCTTTTTGTTGTAGAAGATTTCAGTTTCAAAGTTTTCCAAGTGAAAAGAGTAATCGGTTCCTATGACAGAATAAAAAATTTGCCAATCTCAATTTAGATTTAGGAGTTTTCTTTGCCAGGTTGCAGTTGATATTCCATATTGACATCTTAAAATGCAGGATTTGCATTTTCACAACTAGGCTCGCTTTGTTGCCAATGTGTGTTAAGTAATGTCATTGTATATTTACCCCAGGGAATAATACCAGACCACTATAGCTGAATTCATTCACACAAGTGATGACAAGTCAGTTTACACTTTAACAAGAGAATATCACATTCCCAAAAGCAATGAAAGATGAACTCTGCTCATCATGCCACATGTGCTGCAAAGGAGAGCTGTACCATGCCGAACTGTATTGTGTTAATTGTATTACGATGATCTTTTTCTTGATTAAATCTAAGCCATAGGATATGGTTTCAATTGCTAAATGTTGATGGAGCTCAATTTTCACTTTTTCAGCCCTGCTTCTTCTCTTTAAGACCTGCAAGATAGTCTCTGCTTGGTGTTGGCATCTGCTCTCTTCCTTTCTCCAAGCTTCCCTTGTTCCACACAAAACCTCTATCACCTGCTACAATTTCTGATCCAAAGGCAGATGAGTGTGGGTAGGCTGATCTTGAACAGAAATTAAAGATTAACTACTTCAATCAAAAGTAAACATTGATTTTAACAGTCAATTGTAAAAAAAAAAAAAAAGAGACAAATGCAGCAATCCTAATTAAACATGAAGGGCCTGACTCTCAGGTCCCATGAGCTAAAGGTACAAAGCACAGGCCAGACAGCACCAGAATGTTTCACATACACCATTCCTGAGGGATCACTATCACTGGAGCTAACAAGAGGTAGGGCTACAAAAGCCTTCCAACTAGGGGATGCTGAGAATGCTTACGCCATTTCAGGATTATGCATCTTAATGCAGTCTTTTAGGCAGTGAATATTGGTTACTTAAGGGCTCTTGCTTCATAGGGGAGATGAAGGAATCTCTAACTATTTCAAAATGATAAATGAATCTTTCTTATCTTGACTTTTTTTCTTTTTGATGTATACAAGTTATAAATCCCAAGAAATCTGTCTGATCTATGCTAGAGAATGCAGACTGATTGATGTTGTCATTAGAGACAGTAGATCTCTGTGTCTGCTGATATGAAAGAGTTTAGTTCTGGGTGGTTTTTTTTTTTTTTTTTTCTAGACAATTTCCATGGGAATCTGTGTTTGACTGAAAAAAAATAATCAAAAATTTAAGAATTGTTTACTTTTTTTAAAACTGTAGATACATCTGTCCTTCCTCCCTTTTAATGGTTCCTTAGCCAAGCAAGGCATATTTATAGCTTTCTCCAGGTATTCTTTCCCTATAAATTAGACCCTCCAAACAGACCCATCAGAATTTTTTTCTTTCTCTCCCTTTAAACTCTTTCTTTATGGAAATATCTGTCTCTAAGGTCATGCCTAGAACTGCCCACAGGACAATTCTGTCAGCTCCAGGGAGCAAGAGACTACTGCTGTGTGTTATCAAAGTTCAATACCACAGGCCTTTTTTGCTGGCATATTCCTTTTAAAATTGGCCTGATTTTTAATTCTTCACTTTAATATTCCTGAATTTAATCCTGTTGAACTTCTTTCTGAATATTTCCTACCAATCACATATCTGCCTGTAAAGTTATGTTTTCTGAAACCTATTCATTAACATACTCCTAACACCTTTAGCTCCCTTTAATATCTTCCGGTTTTATCAATATTTTGCAAGACCTCATAAAATAGACTTACTTTTGAATTTGACCAAATACATTAACCCCTTTCCTAAAAACGTAATCAAGGATAATGAAGGATATAACCATGGTAATGAAAACTAAGCAACTCCGAGAGTCCTTAGTTATCCTTAACTTTATCACGTTTCATTTCAGAGCCTCTTATGTTTCCTTCCCACACCATTACAGTACTTCCTTTCTATATCTTAATCTCCATTTGGATGGAGATTTGCTTCTTAAATAAGAACAGTGCAGAAAAAATCTGCACCAAAGGGAAAATACAGACATGTCAGAGAAGAATTCTAGACTCTAAAGGTTGTACACTGTACTGCTAATGATAAAGTTTTGGCAACCAATGAGCTGGGAAGCTATAAATGATATTTCTCTGAATGTCTGTTTTCATGGCAGTGAGATGACATATCATTGGTTCCTCTTCCCAGATCTTTGAACCCTGTAACTTGTAGATCTGTCTTTATGATTTCTCCAGAGGAAGTTCAGCCAGTACTGTCACTCTCTGTTAGGTGGTACGGAGAGCTTTTTCTTCCCACAGCTTTAATACCTGCTTTGCAGTGCGCTTAGAAGGGTCTCACTGCTGTCTCACTTTAAGCATATGTGGAGTACTCTAGGTTGGACAAAACCCAATCCCTTTCCTTTTTTTTAATGGAAAAACGAAAATGAAAAGGTAGTAATGATATTTTACTTACCTGGCGGAAATCATCACTCACTGCAGGTGAGTGAGCAAACATGAATTTAAAAAAAGAAATTAATATGCAGTTCTGCTCTAGAAATGGCTATCTAAAAATGGGGTTTATGCAGCATATTCTTCTTGAGGATGTTGCAGGAAAGAATGGGACTGTGATACCTAAGGCACAGATACAAAATACAAAGCACACGGGAGACTATCAGATTCTCACCTCCTGAGACCCTCAAGACTCTGTAACAGGAAGAATCATTAACACCTTGGGCTATTTTAAACCCAGCTAAACCCCAATACAACTTCAGCATTATTGTAAATTTGCATCTTTGATTTCAAGGTGAAATTTAAAGAAAAAAGAAGGCCAACCCGCCAAAACTCACTTAGTTTTTAATCTAAGCAAACATGCTACAGAATAACTGAGACAAAGTATTTTTTTCTGCAGAGAATCATACTTTGTGTGAGGATTGTGAATACAAGCATGGTTTGTGCATCACTGTTAATGGGATGACTACTACAGCCGGTGATTGAACACAACTGTGCTTTTGCAGATGCAACTTATTGTGGTCTTTTTCAAGAGTACAAGTTTTCATCAGATCATTCCATAAAAGAAAGCACATTACTCCAAAGGAACAGCAATTTATTAACACAGCAAATGAGCTAATCAAATTAGACACACCCTTCTTTGTCATACATAAGTGAATCTCAGAAAAATTTCAAAGCACTTTGCGGTACCTACTCCAAGTACATATTTCTTTGCTTTCAAAACCCCTGGTCACAGCTTTATTTGTCTGAGTTCTGTTTAAAGAACAGAAATGCAATCATCTACACTATTAAACACCCAGCAAACAATAAAATTAATTGACCTAGATGCCATAAAAATCATCAGCTAAGGAAAAGGAGAAACTAGACCAAACAATAATATATTAGATTGCTTTTTCAAGTGCTGCAGAACCACACAATGCAGAGACATCCAGTGACAATACAGATAAGAACCTGGGTCTTCATAAGCAAGCTCTGGTGTCCTTGCTAAAGGGATAGTGTTACCCAGATTCCTTCTTTCCTTGCTGCTAGAAACTTTTCATTCAACCACTGAATAAAAAGAAGGCAACACATGCCCATTTCTCAAACTCTCCAGTTCACAGTATAATATTTTAGACCAAACCGCTTTGCTTTACTCCCATGACAGATGCTAGTAGGGTAGTAGCCAAGAGGGAGAGACACAAGCAGGAGTCTGAACTGACAAAGCAATAGTCAGCAGATTATTCTGTCAGAGGCCTTAGACTCCACAAAAACTAGTTTCCAGAGTTTTTCATCTCATATAATGCCAAGTTCAATGCATCTTCAAAAAGGGTAGCCTTTTCATATGCATGTACTCCTTCGCGTTAAAAAGCCTAATCCCAGGATATACTGTCAGTCATGAATCTAAGCACTTTGTTACCTGAAGAACTACTGTTGTTAGTAACTGTTTGTGACTCCAAATATGCAGGCATTAACTAACGTGAATCAGAGAAATGTTTTTTCTTTGAGAAAAAAAAGTAATCGATTGAAAATTACTTTCTTTGAGAAAATATGTTGGGATGGGCTCTCTTTTTGACAAAAGGACCTTTTGCTATTGACTATGTGTGCATCTCTGAAAATGTAACTCTCTTAATTGTAAAACCTAAACTTTAAAAGCTGTAAGTTAAAGATTAGGATTCTGTCAGGAAAAAAAAGAGTTGCAATTATATATTCCAAATAATGTTTGGCTTTCAGTGCCATTGGAAAACATATTTTCTCTTTAGGTGTAACTAGGCAAATTAAGCTTTGATCATAATTTTTTCCAGATTTACTCTGAGAATTTGCCCCTAAAAATAAACTCTGAAATGAAAACATTCTTCATGAGCATTATGCTCTGCTTATGAATGTTTTAAAATGAGATAGAGCTTCTGACAACCTCATAAAAATCAATCAAAGCCACTGATGATCAGATACTGTGCAGAATACATCAACTGACAATGCACTATTCATGTGTTTCACTGTCTTCTGTTCAGGTTTCTCCTGTTCCCATCAATCCATCAGTTGCCTTTGGCAACTAGTTCTGTATCTTCTAGATACATAAAGAACAGTCACTTCATTTGAGTTCGTTCATCTAGGGATGCTTAATGTTTGATTTATCCAAAATGGAAAAATGGAGAGATGTTGTTAAAAAAAACAAAGCAAAACAAACCAAAACAAATCTAGTTTTAATTTTCCATTAAATCAGGCATGGTGATCCAAATCAATGTGTTTCTATTCTGTAGCTATAGCTAATAGTTATCTTTCTTACTAAAGGATTCTGTTTCAGTGCAGGTAATTTCATAAACTACTTTATTCTTATATAGCCAACATCTTTACAGCAGCTTCACTCAAGCATAAAATCAATAAAAATCCTTTTTTTTTTAAATTTGAGTTGAATTCCATTTCTTTTCAAAATGCTGCTTAACATATACTATGAATAAATAAGTTTTTCATCTACCAAATAGGAAATTCACCATTTCTAAAGACAGTAAAAATGACAAAAGTAAGAATCTGATCTGAGTGCTTTAACAATCATGTTTTAATGCATGATTGCTTCAGCAAATTTCCAGAGACAATGTGTCTTCTTGGCTAGTGAAAGAAAGGACTGTAGTATTCAAACCTAGGAAGATACCATCCTTAGAAAAGAAAGTAGCTAAACAGTATAAAATGAACAATAAGATCATGTGAATGAAGGTTTCCTTCTTCCAGATATTTTGGACACACTCAAAATCAGTTGTTTCATTTATCTGGATTTAATTTATTTTACTCTGCAAAACAAGATGAAACTGTCTTCTCTTACATAACTCACTAAGGTATTTCCAAAGGTGATTTATGTGAGCCTATTTATGCTAATGTTGCAATTCTTACACGAAGTAGATTTGACCATTTATAGCTGTGGATCAGCAGCAATGCTAGGTAGAAAAACCATGTTACAATTGGATAAACCTGTTTAAGAATTACTTTAAGTTTTCTTTGGGAAGCTGGAAAAATGTCAATAAACTTCCATGTGCAGGTGTCTGATAAATCTGTGGGGACACAAATTCTGAGCTGGAATCCAGTGTTTGCACAGGAGAACAGACATCATTTAAATTTAAGACATGATTCTTATCTAAGTTTCAAATAGTAATCACTCACAGGGTAAAAGTAGATTAAAATCCATTTGCATGTTTTCAGAAATTGCATATTGCTTTATTTACAAGAACACAATTTATTATCTCAGTGGCAAACTTGGCACTCCCTACTCCCTACCTAAGTCATGTGCTTAAGTGCAGCATGACTCCGTGTGGTGGCAGGACTAAACCTTGAGTCATTATCAGAAAGGCCCTGGATGAACAGGCTCAGAGAGCAAACGGAAGTATCTTGAGAGACCTCTGACAGAATAGAAACAAGACACTTCCACAGGAGGGATGTAGGAAAGTCTGCACAGGTCCTTCCTTCTGTAGTATTGAATGATTTCAACCTCCAGAGCTGTCAGGCCAGTACATGACACAAGTCCTACAATCCACTTAAAAGATCCATCTGATTTTGATAAAAGCATGCTTTTGCTTGACTTGCCAAGAGTTCTGAAGGAGTCTCATAATTAAGAGGCACAATTAATTTGATATACAAAGCCTCCTATGCTTTTCTGACACCTGCTTTGTAAAGTGTCTCTCACTAGGGAAAATCCAGCAGAAACATTTTGTTCATTGCCACTTCCATTTTAACAGTTATTCAGAATTGCCTTGCAATACGCTAAAATAATTTTTTTTCGTTAAAGGCTGTTGTGGTTCCAGTTGGGATAGAGTAAATTTTCTTACTAGCAGCTGGTGTAGTGCTATGTTTTGGATTTGGGATGAAAATAGTGTTGGTAAAACACTGACATTTTCAGTTGTTGCTTGGCAGTCAAGGCCTTTTCTGCTCCTCATACCACCCTGCCAACAAGCAGGCTGGGAGGGCACAAGAAGTTGGGAGGAGACACGGCTGACTACAACTGACAAAAGGGATATTCCACACCATGTGACATCATGCTCAGTATATAAAGCTGGGGGAAGAAGAAGGAAGGGGGGGACGTTTGGAGTTACGGCATTTGTCTTCCCAAGTAACCGTACGCGTGATGGAGCCCTGCTTTCCTGGAGATGGCTGAACACCTGCCTGCCATGGGAAGCAGTGAATGAATTCCTTGTTTTGTTTCACTTGCGTGCACGGCTTTTGGTCTATCTATTAAACTGTCTTTATCTCAACCCACAAGTGTTTTCTCACTTTTGCTCTTCCAATTCTCTTCCCCATTCCAACTGGGTGGGTGAGCAAGCGGCTGCGTGGTCCTAGTTGCTGGCTGGGGTTGAACCATGACAAAGGCACATATTCTTCTTTTCAAGTCCTCTCCATTCTCTGCACATCCAATAAATGTGTTGAGATAATCATTGCCTTTGTATGGCAATCCTTTTTGTACCCTGCATTGCACATATTAGCTATAGATTTTATCTTGGCATCCATAATTCCTACGTAGTTTGTTCATCAGTTCTTTTTCTTTTGTAATGCACCAAGTGACAGGGTTACTGTCATATGCATGTTTGCTATGAGCATGAGGACAGAAAAGAAAATGAGGCTAAGTACCCCATTTTTTCTTTTGATAGTTCCTCCAGTTTTGTTAGGAATTTGAAAGTATCATCAAGAAGTGAGCAACTGTTTAACTGAAGAATGCTCTCTACTGTGAGAAGCCTCTGATGTTATGTTCATTAGTTGAGTCTCTTCCACATATATGGGGAGTTTGCTTTTTGTTATTATTTCTTTTTACATATTCAACTTTGATGCATTTAGGACTTCTGAAGCCATTAGCTTTTAAAATTTCTTTTTGAGATGCACCAAAATTTTTCCCCCAAGGGTAATAAGAGTCAAGAATCTTCTGCTTTAAGGACACTCTTTGATATCTAGGAACAGGAAGTGCTAGAAAGATGTTAACATATTGATATGCAGAGTAAAACCATCCAATCAAAGTCCTGTGCAAATGATCCCAGTTAGAAAATATATACAATCCAAGTCCTTCATTAAGCACTTCTATTTGGAAATTCTTAGGCATTTGGTCTTAAAAGCGCATTAATTAGCACAAACTTATGTAATCATGCCTAACTAATGATCTTAAAATGTTACAGACTGGCATATCGAACTTGGCTTTTGTAATGCACTGGAATTTTCATGCTTATCTAAAGGGATAGACAGAACACCACAGGTCATTTAGGTCTCAGCGCCTTTGAATGAAGCTGTTTAGTGGGCTGTCTTGAAAGTTTCTGGAAAGTGTCTGGGCTTATGCAATCCTTGCTAAAGTCAATGCATCAAACCCCAAAGTATTCTGTCTTCATGTAATTCCATAAAGCTCTAGGAAGTCAGTATTTTTTAAAAAGAACTTTCTCCAAACATGTCTTTTTTTTTTCCCAGCAACTTCTTTCCTTTTTTTTCTTTAAATTTTTACTCAAATATTGAGATGTTTATTCACTTGCCACAAATCATACTTCTGGTAAGCAAAAAGTAATGTCAAACCAATATAATTTCCGTTTTTTTATATAACTTACTGGCTTTTTCTTTTTTTAAATAGTGTCCTGGTTTTCTTTCTTTCCATGTTTTCTTTATTGAAAATATAAAAGCAAGACTAATTAAAGGAAGTAATGGTCACAATTTTTGTGACATTGGATTCTGTCTTTTCAGAGTACCTTGAGCTGAATAACTAGTTTGGGATCTGGCCAATGGGAACTGATGAGTGCTCGGTTTTTCTTAAAGTAAAAAAACAGGGTTTGCACTAATTGATTTCAAAGAAGATTTTTTACCAAAGATCTGGAGGCAAAATTATCTTGTTATTGACAGAATTTAAACTGAATGGATTTAGACCAAATTTAGGTTTCACAAAAAAAAGCAGTGCAATGAAGTACAAAAGGAAAGTACTTTTTGTGCTTTTTTTTGGACTGACAATATGAGAGAGCCACGAGAGGCAGGACTTTAAAGTCTAGCTGCTGAGAGACAGAACACATACCGATGTGGTAAGATTTTAAATAAATAGCATACTAAAGATCTATGAAATATTTCAATGGTGGTTGACTAGCAGTTGTATTTAATATGTCTTAACTTTTATGATTCACCCTCCAAAGTTTATTAGAAACAACTAAAGTTGGACTGCTGATGTTATTTGATGTGGACCATGCTGGTAGACCCTCCTGTGAGAAAGTGATCTCACAAAGACAAAGTTAACGAGTATTCAGGAGATCCCCAAAATTCTAAGAGCATAATTCTGCAGGGTATTTCTGCAAATTCCACTCCTCTCAGAAGATGTAATAGATTGAGGGTACTTCCAGCCACACTATATATCTCATAGATATTTTGTTGTGCTTATAAAAATATCTGAAAATGCTAGGCTAAAATAAATGGGGTTTTTGTTACACCCGGGATGGATTTCTTCCCTATGGCATGCTATTCATTCCATCCATAGAGAGCGATAACTCCTTTTTGGTCTTTCAAGCTATTACATATTTTCTTATCAGAAAACAGCTATATTCCTGAAGGATGTTCACATGAGAACTTCTTGCTTTACGTTTAGATAAATGGAAAGCCACACAGGTGGCGTAGTAGCCAGTACCAAGAGGAAGCTGCCTGCCGGCTCCTTTGTTACAATGAGCGATCTGAGTTTATCCTGCATCCAAGGAACGTGTGCAGCACAACACAAGCCTGAAGGCCACGCAGTACGTGCAGCACAGCACAAACCTGGGCCTATTCACTAATTCCTCTATGTATAGCAGTCTCCTGGTCAGGATCATTACAGCAGGTAAATACATTTTTTTTTTCTGAGACATTAATAAAAATAGATGATTAGACATATGTTTACCTGAGGTTATCTGCTACATAATTTTATGTCTCTGCGATTACAAATACATTTTAGATAGCTGAAATGAACACAATCACATTTTACTTACATTTCCCTCCTAGTATTTACTTTTCATAACACTTCAATGAATATATATCCTTTCATTCTTAAAGTTACCTCTGTTCTAACATCTGACTACTTAACAAAGTCAAGCACCAATCATTACACAAGTGGTTATACTTGGACAAGAGAAATTTGTTCCTTCTTCAAAGGCTAAAGTTTTCTCAGAGGTAAATTGTCTGATTTGCATGTACACTAAGATTGTGAAAGAGTCTTTAAAACAACTGTAGATATAAGAGACTTTTTATTTTTACACTGTACAAAAAGCAAAATGCATGGGAATCAAAAGATGGGTCTTACTCATCACAGGCCTGATGAGTAAGAAAAAAATTGAAAAGAAAGGGGGTAAAGCAAAAGCTGCATGCACAAGCAAAGCAAAAAGAAGGAATTCATTCACTGCTTCCCATCAGCAGGCAGATGTTTGCCATTTGCAGGAAAGCAGGGATTCATCTAACTTAACTGTTGTTTGCGAAGATAAGCACCATAACTCTGAACCTCCCCTCTTCCTCCCCTTTCCCCCAGCTTTTATGGCTGAGCACATCATATGGCATGGAACATCCCTTTGGTCAGATGGGGTCAGCTGTCCTGACTGTGTCCTCTCCCAGCTTCTTGCACACCCTCAACCTACTCACTTGGCAGGGCCGTGTGAGAAGCCTTGACTCTGTGTAAGCACTGCTCAGCAATAGCAAAAACAGTAGTGTACTATCGACACTGTGGTCACAAATCCAAAGCATAGCATCGTATGGTCTATTACGAAGAAAATGAACTCTGCCTCAGCCAAAATCAGTACCGCGTGTCAACAGACACCCGCATTTACTTTCCATGTTGCACTTAACGAATTGGACTGAGTAGGTAGAGGCCAACTTGTTCTCAGTCAGGGCTCCAGCGAGGTACTGTCAGTCATGGCCGTGTGGTTGCAGTCTCTAAAGAACTGCAGAAAATTCAGTAAGCTTTCGGGGCCTTGGATCATTGTGACAGACAGGGTGTATGTCACCCTCTGTGATCATACAGGGTGACTCAAGCTAGGGCCAGCCCTGACAGTGAAGAGATTATTACTGCTGAGTGACTAACATCTGTCAGGTAGTCCCCAGAGAAGTGGCAAAAATTAGCCATATCTGACAAATATATCCCCATGCCCTCACTCTCGTGGTTTGGGGAGCTATGGTGGGGGCTGGGGTCACCATGGCTGAAGGTGGTATCAAAAAAGTCTATCGGGCTGTGACATGTCTATAGGTCACAGCCTTCTGCAGGTCATTCTAAAGGTGTGGGGTAGCCCTAGGCTCCTGTACAGCCTAGGGGCTAGGATCCATGGTGCTCAGCTCAAGGCTGAAGATGGTCTGAGCTAACAGGTGGGGAAAATGCTGTCAAGATTACACAGAAAGTTACAAACTGGTCAGGGCAAATTGAGCCTGTTGATGCAGCAAGAACCCTGACACAAAATAATAATGTGGTTTCTTGACCTGCTGGCCTGGCCTTGCCTGGCCTGACAAGTGGGCCCTCACTGTGTAGAGGCAGTGAGTGGGGGAGACAGGTAGAAGGAACAGCCTTGGAACTTTTGCATGCTACAGAGGCCTTCCACACACTAATCAGAATACTACGTAGAAACAGAATTGGACAATAATGTAAATCACAGAATCACAGAAGACAACTCTGAAGGCTATTGAAGAGAAGTTGTGGATGCCCCATTGTTGGAAGTGTTTGAAGTCAGGCTGGATGGGACTTTGAACAGCTGATGTAGTGAAAGACGTCCTTGCCCATGGCAGGGTGGTTGGAACACGTGATCTTTGAAGGTCCCTTCCAATCCAAACCATTCTATGATTCTAAGGTCAGCTGTTATTGACTCCTGTTCAAAGCAAAGTTAGATCCAACTATGAAGTTAAATCAGCTTGCTCAGGTCCTTATCCACAAAAATTTTTAGAATATCCAGGAATTCCACAATGTTTCAGGGTATTTGACTACCTTCACACAGAAAAAGATTTCCTGCCATCTTATCAGAATTCCTCACATTCCAACTAACGCCTCATGCACCTGTAAGAAAAGCTTGCTTCCAACTTCTGTTTACTCCCCTATCAGGTACATAAGTGCCATAACATGTTCCCTGAGACTTCTCATCTTAGGATTGAACAAATGTAACTCTCTGTGTATGCCAGAAGCTTCAGTCCACTGACCATTTCAGTGGCCCACCATTGGACTTACTCCAGTATGTCAATGACTCGTGCAATGTGGAGCCCCAAACTGCACACAGTACTCCAGATTTGGTCACACAGCTGTGGAATAGAGAGGAATAAACACTTCCCTTGACCTGCTGGCTACATCGTTACTCATGCAGCCCCACTATGTCCTTGGTCACCTTCTAACACAAGAGCAAATTGCAGAATCCCCAATGTCCTGGTTTGAGGTGAAACAGAACAAATTTTCTGTTCAGTAATTTTACTTTGCAGCTAAGCCTCTTCTAACTAACTGAACTCTCTGAAATTAACATTATATCATGCAGACATTGTTCACTCTCAGAGAGATGAGACCTATATTTTCAGCTGATGCCAAGGAATGGTATGCAGAGAGGCTCTCGCTTATACTTATTGCTGTAACAGCCAAGGGGAGCTCACTTTATGTGCCCCATTGGAGGGTTGGAAGCAGGAAAACGTAGAGGGGTCACACCTGTGGGAAGGATTGTACAGGACAGGTGACCCAAAACTGACCAACAGGGTATTCCATCCTATCTGCCTCATGCTCAGTATAAAAGCTGAGGGATCAAAGGGTCAGCTCTCTTCCTTCAATGGCCGAGGAGGACTCTCTCTGTTCATCTGCCTTTGATCCCCATATGTGCATTTCTGAATCCAGATCCGCAATCCAGTTCCTGTCTGTCACTGAGTCCTGTCTGGGACTTTCCCAGTGCCTGCCAGTGATGTGATCTGATCGTCATCCTGGGAGCTTGATACGGTTTTGTATATATCTCATTATTTTCTTTTTTCTTTTATTATTAATATTTCATTAAAGTAGTTTAGTTCCTTCTAAACTTAAAAGTCTCTTTCTATCTCTCCCTCCTCTCCTTGGAGAGAGAGGTGGGGGA
>JAHREF010049723.1:51668-75291 GCA_033628625.1 Charadrius hiaticula | reverse complement strand
GGGCAGCTCCTGGCAGCCCAGACATGGGCAGGGGGAGAGAGGGAGCTGCTGCCAGAAATGCCCTGGCAGGGGGGAGCCTGGCACCTCCCTGCCATCCCCTGACCTTCAGACAACTTCTCCACAGCAAGCCTCTGTTCTACTCTCCCACCCACCCCACACCCACAGGGTCCAGGGCATGAGATACCTCCTTGGCAGCTGCACCTCCAGTCCATGAGATATGCATGTGTCCTACAGTCGATTCACAAGAAACAGGATAAAAACAAGTGCCGGGAAGTGTCTCCGCCTGTGAGGGGGAGAGCACAGCTGGGTGAGGAGAAGGCTTCACTGCACGCCTGTCTGCCTTCCTCTCCTCGCTTCATTTTTCCAGAGCACAAACTCATTTCTCCTGTTTCCCCACCCGTCTGTTGTACTCTGGACCTCGGGAGTTGGGGTGGGGGTGCAGATCAGCTTCTCTTCTGCCTCTGACTCTGGGAGTCCTGCCCCAGAGGTGTCCTCATGGAAACTGGGTGTCAAAGCTTTAATTTAACTGGTCAGAGAGTGTGTGACTGAGTTGGTGGGGTTGAGGAATTAGCTGTACCATTCCTCATTCAGCTGCGGGAGGGGTATTTCTGTGAGGAAAATGGGATTTTCCTCAGAAAAGTCTCTCCCAAATTCTAACTGTCTTTTCCTCCTTGGACAGGTCCCCCTGCCCAGAGGGACAAAATGTCCAATGGCAGCTCCATCACCCACTTCCTCCTCCTGGCATTCGCAGACACACGGGAGCTGCAGCTCTTGACCTTCTGGCTCTTCCTGGGCATCTACCTGGCTGCCCTCCTGGGAAATGGCCTCATCATCACCGCCATCGCCTGGGACCACCGCCTCCACACCCCCATGTACTTCTTCCTCCTCAACCTCTCTGTCCTTGACCTGGGCTGCATCTCCACCACTCTCCCCAAAGCCATGGCCAATTCCCTCTGGGACACCAGGGCCAACTCCTATGCAGGATGTGCTGCTCAAATCTTTCTCTTTGTCTTTTTCATGTCAACAGAGTTTTCTCTTCTCACTGTCATGTCCTACGACCGCTACATTGCCATCTGCCAACCCCTGCACTATGGGACCCTCCTGGGCAGCAGAGCTTGTGTCCGCATGGCAGCAGCTGCCTGGGGCAGTGGGTTTCTCAATTTTCTCCTGCACAGAGCCAATACATTTTCACTACCCCTCTGCCAAGGCAGTTCCCTGGACCAGTTCTTCTGTGAAGTCCCCCAGATCCTCAAGCTCTCCTGCTCACACTCATACCTCAGGGAAGTTGGGCTTCTGGCGGTTAGTTGCTATTTAGCCATTGGGTGTTTTGCTTTCATTGTGCTGTCCTATATGCAGATCTTCAAGGCTGTGCTGATGATCCCCTCAAAGCAGGGACAGCACAAAACCTTTCCACGTGCGTCCCTCACCTAGTTGTGGTCTCCCTGTTTATCAGCACTGCCGTGTTTGCTAACCTGAAACCCCCCTCCATCTCCTCCCTGTCCCTGAACCTGAACCTGTCGATGTCATTTCTGTACTCGGTGGTACCTCCATCAGTGAACCCCTTCATCTACAGCATGAGGAACCAGGAGCTCAAGGATGCCCTATGGAAACTTGCTCAATAGTCATTGTTTCACCAACACTAACCTCCTTCCCCTTCTCTGCACCAGAGTTAATCTTGGGCCAGCTGTTTCCAGAGCTAATCTTAGGACAGGTGTTTTGATGTTTCCCTTGTGATAATCCCACTTATAGATAATATTCTAGGTTTATACTACTTCTCCTAAGGTTTGATAATATTGTGTCTGCCCTTTGCACAATACTGTCTTAGATGAGCAATGTCCAATTGCATCTCTTCAATAAAAGGACACCTCCTGTGTGCAGTGCCTGAACCCTGGACTCTTCCTCCAAAGTTACTGCCAATAAATTTCAAAAGAATTGGTCTTTTAAAGTATCTGTTCTCTTTGTGTTCTTCCTGTGTTTGGGGCTAAGCACACGGTACCCGTGGGTTCTACTGTACCAAGAGTTCTGTTTTTACAGGGTCTCTTCTTGGTGTCCAATGGCAGGAAGGTGCTGCATGAGCTCCCAGTTACCTCCTCAGGCTGTGTCCTGTATGACAGGACTGATGGCATGTACATGTCTCTCTGGAAAAGAGTTTGGAGAGGTCAGGAGAGGATGGGCACTGGCCATGTGTCCTGAGCTGGGAGTGAATGGAGACTCTGAAGATGAAACACCCTCAAAGGTGAAGTGCCTCCAAAGTAAAGCACTGAATGGAGGTACCCACAGACAAGGGCTCTGCAGTTCCATGGGAGTCACTGCAGAGCCAGCAAGAAGAGGGAAAGAAGACTGGTGAGATCATAGAATCACAGAATGATTTAGGTGTTAAGGGACCTTAAAGATCATGTAGTTAATACCTCCATGCCATGGGCTGGGCCACCTCTCACTTGACCAATTTGCTGAAAGCCTGGCCTTGAACACCTCCAGGGATGTGGTAGCCACAACTTTCCTGTGCCATCCACTGTTCCAGTGCCTCACCGCCCTGATCGTAATTATTCCTTCTTGACATCTAGTCTAAATCTGCCCTCTTCCAGTGTGAAGCCATTACCCATCGTCCTATCACTACATGCCCTTACAAAAAGTCCCTCTCCAGCTTTCTTTTTGCCACACTTCAGACACTGCAAAGCTGCTATAATATGGGATATGAAATACAGGAGCTGCCCAAGGAAGCCCAGGGCACTTGTGCTGTCCTGCATAGTGGGTCTGGTCAGGGCAGAGAAGAGGTAATATGCTGTCAGGATTGAGCATCACCTACAATATGAATGGAGGAGAGCCTGAGAGTGACTTGCCTCTATTTCCTTGTGCCATTACTGCAAGCACAACCCAGGTGCTGATGGGGACACCGAGACCTCTCTCTGCCCACCAAGACCTGCTGTGTCCTACAGAGAGGCTGGGGCTGTGGTCGAATGCCTAGAGCTCTGCAGCCCCCTGCGGTGGGCAGTGCGCGGAGGCCAGTCCCAACTGGGCTGCTTTTCTGGTCTGGGCTGTGCTGGGCTGCGCTGGAGAGGGGACCGGGGAGGAAGGGAGAGGTTGGGAGGGGCTCTGCTGGGCTGGAAAGAGCCCAGGAGAGGAAAATGCCAGTGTGGAACTGAGCTGTGTGAGTGTGCAGGGTAGGGACAGCCAGCAGTCCCACTCAGGGGTGATGGTGAGGGGAGCAAGGCAAAAGAGAGCGGCCTGGTCTGTGCCATGTTTCCTGGACACCCTGGAGAACCTGCCCCAGGAAAATTATCCCAGACCAGTCCACACACCGGCCATTGCCATCTTTGACCATACACCTCAGCCGTGACAAGGGACCTTTGCTGCACGGTCACCTCTGTCCTCCTCCACAGCTCAGTGATGCCCAGCTGCATGGCCATTACTAACAGAAGGGAAACCAGTTTCCTAGTGACATTCATTACACATTACATCCCACCGGTCCTGCTACAGCTGGACTCTCAGCCAAACCCATTCTCAGACACCTCCAGAGACATCAGGTGCTCATGGCCGTGTCCCAGCTAAAACTGAAAATCTCCATTGATTGGGATCCCACCAAGTGGGCGGGCTCCTTGCTCCAGTGTGTGGCTCTGAGGGAGCTCTGAGCTCTCTCAGGGTCTCCCTGTCCTGCGTGACTCGCTCCAGTCTGCCAGGTTCTTTCCTGTGTAGGGGAGCCCCAAACTGGGCACAGCAGTCCTGATGCGGTTCTGTGGTGGGTTAATTTTGACTTCAGCCAGACCACAACCAAGATGCTCACTTGCTCCCCCTCCTCAAGATGATACAAGGGGAAAGAAGATGATCATGGGTCAAAACAAAGACAGGGAGAGAGCTTAAAAATTACCAGTTCATTGCCAATGAAAGTAGACTTGGAAGTCAGAAACTACGACTGAAATATTAAAGACCATTCCTCCAACCCACTCCCTTTTTTTTTTTTTCCCCCATGCTCAAATTGCTCCTTCATTCGTATTGCTTCTACTCACTCCCGCCAGGAGAGGCACATGACGGATGGGAAAGGGAGGATTACAGTCAGTACATAACACTTCATCTCTGCTACTCCTTTCTCCTTATAGGCTTCTCCTCCTCATCACAGGTCCTCTCCACAGGAGTCCAAGGTGTTTGTGGCCAAGGGTATCTGTTCTCCTTTCTTTCTGTCTTACTTTTGTCCTCTATACTCACAGAATGGGTGAGGTTGGAAGGGACCTCTGGACGTTGTCTAATCCAAGCCCCCACTGAGACAGAGTCAGGTACAGCAGGTTGCTCAGGAGCTTCTCTCAGTGGATTTTGAACAACTCCATTATTGGAGACTTCACCACCTCTCCAAGACATCTGTTCCAGTGCTTTATGACCCTCAAACTTCAAAGCTCACTGGGAACTCCTGAGGGTTTGGAAATCTCCATTGGTGGAGAGTTAACAACCTCTCTGGGCGGTTGCAGTGTTCCAGTGGTTCCAGGGTTTGACCACCTTCTGAGCCTACTCACTGGGAACTCCTGAGGTAAAGTTGGCTCCCTTGCCTTCATTCCCTCCCATCAGGCATTTATACACCTTAATAAGATCTCCCTGAGAAATGTCTTCTCCACATCGAACAGTCACAGATCTCTCAGCCTTCCTTCCTAGGAAAGATGCTGCAGCCCCTTAAATCAGCTTTGTGGCCCTTTGCTGAAAGTCCTTTAGGAGGTCAAGAGCTTCCTTGCACTGGGGAGCCCAGCACTGGACACAGCACTGCAGATGTGGCCTCACCAGTGCTGAGGAGAAGAGAAGGATCACCTCCCTTCAGCTGAAGACAGTGCTATTCCTAATGCAGCCCAGGAAGCTCTTGGCCTTTGCCGCAGCGGTGCATTGCTGGCTCAGGCTCAGCTGCGTTCCCTCCAAGACCCTACGGTCCTTCTCTGAAGAGCTGCTATATAACTGGTCAGCCCTAAACATGATGTGCACAGCATGGTGGGATCACAGGCTGTCCTCCCCCAGGGACATTCTCAGCAGCAGCTTATCCTTCTTGGAGATCGGCTTCACCTCTGTCACAGGCCCCACAGTGCTTCAGAGTCAGCTGGCACAGCAAAGCCCTCTCCTGCCAGGGCTGCACAGCTCAGCTCTCTTTCTCCTTTGCCTCAGAGACCACAGCTTTTACTCTCTTGGTGGGAACTACATTCATCATTATGTTTCCATCTGGGGTGGGTTGACCATGGCTAGATCCCAGGTGCCCACCAAGATGCTCTATCACTCCCCTTCCTCACCTGGACAGGGGAGAGAAAATAGAACAAAAAGCTCCTGGGTCGAAATATGGAAACGGAGATGTCATTCATCAAGTTAAGGAGATGATCAGTGACTGCCAACAGGGCTTCACTAAAGGCAAATCGTGTCTGACCTATTTGGGGCCTTCTACCATGAGGTTACAGCATTGGTGGATAAGGGAAAAGCAACTGACGCCATCTACATGGACTCGTGCAAAACATTTGAGACTGTCCCACATGACATCCCTGTCTCTAAACTGGAGAAAACCTCCCTTGACCTGCTGGCCACACTTCTTCTGATGCAGCCCAGGATACAGTTGCCCTTCCGGCAGCAAGCGCACATTGCTGACTCATGTTGAGCTTCTCATCAATCAGCACTCGCAGGTCCTTCTCCTCACGGCTGCTCTCCAGCCATTCTCTGCCCAGCCTGGATTTGTGCTTGGGATTTCCCCAACCCAGATGCAGGACCTTGCACTTGGCCTTTTTGAACTGCACGAGGTTTGCACAGGCCAACCTCTATGGCCTGTCCAGGTCCCTCTGGGTGGCATTCCTCCCCTTCATAAAGAATGAGTTCACCTTAAAAGTCAGTCAGCACATGTTCAAATGCATCAACTGAAGATTGGCAATACTTTGGTGAAGCCTTTTTCAGTATAGGACACTTATCACGGCACACATTTGTATTTGGTACCTGAAGTATCCCACTAGCTTGGTCACCGTGTCAGAGAATGGAAAGTTTCAGTAAACATCTGTGTCACTAATATACCATGTTTAAAATTTTGCACTGATTTTACAAAGGTCAAAGTGCAACACAACCTAGCTAGAGGAAGATCTTGTCACTGTACAACAAGAGTGATGCTCTTTAAAGTATGAAAGATATTCCTTCTTTAACATCACCTTTAGGCAACACCTAAAGACACCTAAACACTTTAATGGAACCTGGTGAAGCAGATACTTCTTCACTGCATTGTGATGACATATGAACACAAAGCAACAGACTTTTTAAAAGTGGTATTCTGCCTACTAGAGTAACACCTGATGGGGTAATATCTTTATGAGCATCAAATTTCCTTCTAAAACTTTCCTTTCCGTTCCTCACCGCTATAATAGAATCTTCGTGTTTGGTCTATTTCAGATCATTTTTTCTCCTGGAGATAATTACTGGGCCCATCACCATTTGTTTCCATCCAACATTCTGGTTTGAAGGCTCTGTTTTACACAGACCCAACTATTACAGCAGTGACATCAGCCAGTTGCCCATTCAGCCTGCTAGCACTTGGGAAGCTGAAAGTACATCAGCAACTGGAGGCAAAATGCAGAGACACTTCTGCAGCAAAGCCCTTAAAGCAAGTCAGACGTTTTTCAAAAGGTCCTGACAATTTTATTCAATACTACCAGAAAATCTCAAAACTTCTGACCTGTAGCTCTACCTACACGACACGCGATGCCATCGCATCCCTAGGACCCCTCACTTTGAGCTGTTAAGTCTCATCAGACGTTCTCCTGAAAACAGTAGAAATACCTGTAGAGAAACAGTGATCTTGAGGTCCAACCACTCTAAACGTTCAGCCTGAAGTCAGTGCAGTGTACGTATCATTCTGTTTAAGTTTTAATACTTGAAAAAGGAAGAGGAAAACACCCACGAGTACACATTTTAAAGAAACAACTGTTGTAAGAGTGTCACAGAACCACCGGCGGAGGAGGTGGGGTGGTGGAATTTAGTGTTTAAGGAATGAAAACACGTTACAGGTCTTTCTATTTCTGAGACGTCCCATCCTCAAGTCTTTAATCGCATTCAAACTTATGTCGTGGTTTGGCCTTAGCCAGCAACAAAGAACCACGCAGCCGCTCGCACAACTCCCACAGTCGTGGAAAAAGAAATCGACAGGGCAAAACTCGTGGGTTAAAAGAATGCAATTTAACAGAAGAGCAAAAGAAAAGACGAAAACGCGATTACAGTACCGCCGCAAAGCGCACCGACAATGTGCTCACCAGGAAGTCGACTGAAATCTTTTCGCATATCTCGCAGCTCACTCAGGGACGGGGACCGGGTGATTATCTCTGGTTCTGTCTCTTCCTCCTGTTCCTTTGATGGCCCTGGTTCGTCATCATCCCTTACTATGCGAACTGACTTCTTAGTGTATTTCTTCTTCTGTATAGGAGCAACGGATACTGACACAGGTTGATTGTCTGGTTCAGCTGCAGTGCCTGCCACTGGGGTTTGAGTGGCCGCATTGCCTGTCACCGGCGTTTGAGTGGCCGCATTGCCTGTCACCAGGATTGGAGTAGCCGCAGTATCTGCCACAGGGGTTGGAATAGCTGTAATGTCTGCCACTGGGGCTGGAGTAGCCGCATTGTCTGCCAATCTGGTTTCCCTCTCTTTCCCCTGAGGGTCTTGCATAGTACTGAGCAGTGTTTGGTAGATGCTGGCCAAGGCCCAGCACAGTGCCGTAAGTTGTGCCTCTCTGGAGTAGCCACAGCATTTTCCTTTCAAATATTCTATTACTTTATCAGGGTCCTGTAGCTGTTCGAGGGTGAAGTCCCAAACCATTGGAGGGGAGAAATTCTCTAGATACCTGCCCATATTTTCCCACATGCCATGCCACCCCTGACTATCCAGCCTCGGGGCAGATCTCTGGGTGGTAGTTTTAAACAGTTGTTTAACCCTAAACAAGATCTGAAAAACATTCAGCAGGCATAGCAATAGAAACATGCTGGTTTGAGCATCCCAAGGATATTTGAAATTCTCAAGAGGTGTCATATCTGGCCCAAAGGAGAAAAAGGAGGCAAAAGAGCTGGGGAAAGTATCTCCCTCTGTTTCTCCCATAGATTGGGTGATATTATAAATAACTTCTGAAAGATGGTAACCAAGGTATGGACAAGACAATAATACTGCATAGACACCCCAACAAAGCCACTTCAATAGTGATGTTATCATATCATAAGCTGATATTGCACATGACAGCAAAATTATAGCCCTGATCCCTCTCCCCGAAATAACAAACAGCACCACGGGGAGTAGATAGAGCATATAAGAATTTGCAAAGCACAGCCACGCAAACAAACGAAGTAACATTGTAACCGGCAACTATCTAACCAATATGGGAAATGGACACAAGAAATTTGTTATTGCAACCCTTCGTGCCCCACGTTGGGCGCCAAAAAGGACTGTCGTGGTTTGGCCTCAGCCAGCAACAAAAAACCACGCAGCCGCTCGCACAACTCCCACAGTCGTGGAAAAAGAAATCGACAGGGCAAAACTCGTGGGTTAAAAGAATGCAGTTTAACAGAAGAGCAAAAGAAAAGACGAAAACGCGATTACAGTACCGCCGCAAAGCGCACCGACCGGACCCGCACCGCCGCAGCCCACCCCTGAGTGGCGACCACTCTCCTCGCCCCGGCTAGCTCCTCTTATAGCCCGGGCATGGGTCACATGGTATGGAATACCTGCCCCCTGCGGGCTCCTGGGGAAATTAACCCCATCCCTGCCAGAACCAGGACACTTATCAAGATGGCAGATCACCAAACTAAAATATCATACTGTGTAATAATTATGATCTCTGAGAAACAAACATCATTTAGTAGATTTAAAAGAATTTATGACTTCTCTAAGAACATTGCTTACATATATTCACCACAAACGTTCTACCATAAAACTTCAGTACTGCCCTGATACGGTTAACTCGTAGTACCAGGGAAAAAATATGGTTAGAAATGAAGGATAAAGTGATGCTCAGTAGCACCTGAATGACAATTTCTTTGCTGTAGAAAATAAGTTATATTAAAAAGAAATTCCAAAGTGTAATTTAGATAAGGACAAAACTCCTGTACAAGATGGCTTTGAAGGGCCTGCATAGATTACAACTCACAGATACATTCTTGATCCAAAATGTTGCTTGTGAGCAGTTTCTGCAACAGCCACAAAACCAGTTCTCCAATGCAGTGGAGTAAAACAAGTTGTAGAGAAAATTAAGTCACCCAAACTGCTTTTTTTCCTCAAATTCCCCATCCGTTCTATTTCTGTCCCTTTCAGAGCTCTCCACCAGCTTTCAAAGAAATCTGGCAAGTTTGTTCTTATAAGACATCCTCCCACATTTCCTCATCATTTGACCTGGCTGAGCCCAGCGTGGCCGCTGCTCCCTCTCTGGCACGCAGCGCTGCCAGGCCTGACCGGTCACTATGGCCACTGGGACACGGCACGCCGCACCCGCCCCCCCACGCCTCACGCCCATTGTGACAAAAGGCCACTGCTGTCCCTGCTGTCCCCTGGCCTGTCCCCGCTGGGTCTCCTGTCCCCCCAAGTCTCTGCTGTTCCTCCTGTCACCCAGGGGCCTTCACCACCTGGCGTCACCTCCTGGCAGCTCCTGGGACAGCAGTGGTTCTCCCAGCAGCCCTGGGCCCATCCTGCCACCCCCCATGCCTCTCACCGCCTGCTGGCCCTCCTGTCACCCCCCAGGCTGTCACCCCCAGGCTGTCCCCCCGCTGTCCCCTCCTCTCCACAGCCAGCCAAGGCCACACAGCCCGGGGCAGACACAGCAGGCTTTGCCCTGGGGCGCCCGGCTGCCCACGCCACAGGGCCAGCCAAGGCAGGGCACATCTCGGGGAGTCTGAGTGGACCTTGGGGCAGGGATGGAGAGTTCAGCCAAAGAGGCCAACAGCCACCTACGGTTATTGCCATAAACCAATGCATTTCCCAACCGTGGTACACCCACAGTTGCCTCTAGAACTCTGAGGAGGAGGATGAAGGAGTCAGGAAGGAGTCAGGAGGTGCACCAGGACCACATTTCTTGCTCTCTCAATCACCACAGCTGCCACTGCAACAGCCCTAGCGCATGAAATCCTGCCTTGAATTATGAGGTCTAGCTCTGCTGACTGATACGATATGGCTTGCAGACGCTTCTGGGCACACTACTGATCTCTCAGCCTTCCTGCCTAGGAAAGATTCGGCAGGCCCTTAAATCAGCTTTGTGGTCCTTTGCTGGAAGTCCTTTAGGAGGTCAAGAGCTTCCTTGCACTGGGGAGCCCAGCACTGGACACAGCACTGCAGATGTGGCCTCACCAGCGCTGAGGAGAAGAGAAGGATCACCTTGCTCCAGGTGAAGACAATGCTCTTCCTAATGCAGCAAAACCAGCCTCGTGATGCCCCTGCAACTTTTTAATAGTATTTAGCCCGTGTTCAAAGCTCCCCAAATGTAGGTACCAACTGCTGCTCAAGTGCCCTCATACCAGCTCCCACAGGAGCACTACTACTAAGCACAAAATGAAGATTTTGAGAAAAAATATGAAGTTCACGAAAATAATTTACACTTAATTAGAAGAAAATCAGAAAAGATATTATTTTCCTTAGGAATTTATATCTAGCCATAATATTTGCAGCAAAACTATTCCAGAATGGGGACAGCATTTTCTGAGAGCCAGGAAAAACAACAAACTGAAAATAAAAATGATGCAAAATGGTGAGTCTATTTGTATTGTTCAAGCTGACCAACGGATACAATCAGGATTCTGTGCATTATATGAAAAATATCAAAGTACAAACTGGGTCACTTAGGTCCCTCCGAGTAAAGCCTGTGCCACGTCCCAGTAGAAACAGGATCTCCTAATCCATTTCAGGTACAGACTGGTCTACCTAAGGCACAAAGTGAATCCCCTGATACCCTCCCAGTATTGACTGGTCCTCTTTTAATCACCTTTGGGCTATGTGTTGCCACTGTATCACCACCCACATGGCAGAGCAGCAGTGGGTAATAGTCAGAGGGCTGGGAAGTTTCCTAGTGTGTGGAATCCTGGACGAGGAGTTGCAGAAGCCACTGACAGACAAGATGAATCGAGCCAGTTTGCAGAGGTGACAGCCATCCAGCTGGCTTTGGACATTGCCGAATGAGAAAAATTTACCCCAAGGCCCTGGGTGCACTTGGTGGATGATGCAGAAGGATGGGGAGGACCGATGTGTTCCTCAAGGGGATTTGATTTTGGTGAGAGTAGCCAATGAATCAAACTACATGATGTTTATTGCTAAATAACCACAATATGTCATCACTACTACAGTTGGTATATGCTCTATCTATGGTAGTACAGTGAGAGTGGCCTAAATTAATGAAGAATGAACTTTGATGAAACGGAGCAAAGTACAGAAGTGATGGAACCAGAAGAGGCTTCAGCAACTGTCACCCTGGAATTTTCTTGAGATGCACATCTTCAACCCACAGATGATGGGCACGGGCCATGCCATTTACACCAGCTGCGATCTCCAGATGCAGCATGCAACAATTCAACACCACACGTCATGTCTCCTGCCAGGAAAGACAGTTACAACAGATGGAGCCCAAAGTCATGGACTAAATGAACTCAACGGACATGTCAGTGGGATGGCCCGTAGACTAAGGGAATGATATCTGTGGGTATATACATATATCAAAGACAGGAAAATGGTGGTGATTTATGGAAAAGTGTAAGACGTGGGCATGACATAGATGGTATAGAATAAGGGGTGGACGCTGTCCTGGTTTGGGCTGGGATAGAGTTAATTTTCTTCCTAGTAGCTGCCGTGTTTTGGATTGAGTATGAGAACAATGGTGCTAACACATACTGTTTTAGTTGTTGCTGAGTAGTGCTTATATTAAGTCATGGACTTTTTCAACTTCCCATAGAAGGTGGTGGGGCACAGACAAGACAAGCTGGCCAAAGGAATATTTCATCCCATAGACGTCACGGTCAGTATATAAATGGGGGTTGGCCGGTGGGCAGGGATCTGCGATCACTTCTCTGAACAGGCTGGGCAATTGGTCATTTGGTGGAGACAGCAATTTGTGTTGCATCACTTTATTTTGTATATTATTATTATTATTATTATTATTATTATTAATTATTATTATTATTATTATTAATAATTATTATTAATTATTATCTTTTCTGTTACTATTCTATTAAACAATATTTATCTCATCCCATGCCTTTTTTTCCTTTTTCTCCCTTTTCTCCCTATTCTACCTGGGACATCCTGTTTCATTTAAGAGCTCTTATCTGACAGGCCACATCTGACACAGTGTTGTGCAAGAGTCAGACACAGTAGGATCAAGCCTCAAGACAAGTAGTATAAACCCAGAAAAATATCAATAAGCAGGATTATCACAAGAGAAAAAAGCAGACTTGTGGTCTAAGATAAACTCTGGGCAATGAGCAGAGGAGAGGCAGGTTATTGTCGGTGAAACACTCTCCATTCAGCCTGTATCATTAGGGCATCCTTGAGCTCCTGGTTCCTCATGCTGTAGATGAGGGGGTTCACTGCTGGAGGCACCACCGAGTACAGAAATGACACCAACAGGTCCAGGGATGGTGTGGAAATGGAAGGGGGCTTCAGGTGAGCAAGCATGGCAGTGGTGACAAACAGGGAGACCACGGCCAGGTGAGGGAGGCACGTGGAAAAAGCTTTGTGCCGTCCCTGCTGTGAGGGGATCCTCCGCACTGCCCTCAAGATGTACACATAGGACACCACAATGAAAACAAAACACCCAAAGACTAAACAGACGCTAACTAAAAGAAGCCAAACTTCCCTGAGGTAGGAGTGTGAGCAGGAGAGTTTTAGAATTGAGGGGACTTCACAGAAGAACTGGTCCAGGGCATTGCCTTGGCAGAGGGGTACTGAAAATGTATTGGCTGTGTGCAGCACAGCATAGGGAAAAACACTGCCCCAGACAGCTGCTGCCATGCAGACACAAGCTCTGCTGCCCAGGAGGGTCCCGTAGTGCAGGTGGTGGCAGATGGCAACGTAGGGGTCGTAGGCCATGACTGTGAGAAGAGAAAACTCTGCTGAAATGAAGAAGACAAACAGAAAGACTTGAGCAGCACATCCTTCATAGGAGATGGCCCTGGTGTCCCAGAGGGAATTGGCCATGGCTTTGGGGAGAGTGGTGGAGATGCAGCCCAGGTCCAGAACAGAGAGGTTGAGGAGGAAGAAGTACATGGGGGTGTGGAGGCGGTGGTCGCAGGCGATGGCGGTGATGATGAGGCCATTTCCCAGGAGGGCAGCCAGGTAGATGCCCAGGAAGAGCCAGAAGGTCAAGAGCTGCAGCTCCCGTGTGTCTGCAAATGCCAGGAGGAGGAAGTATGTGATGGAGCTGCTGTTGGACATTTGCTTCCTCTGGGCAGGGGAACCTGGTCGAGGAGGAAAATACATTGTTAGCAGAGATTTCTCTAAAGAAAATGAAAGCCATTTTGCACAGACTCTGCCCCTGATGTAATACGCCCTTTTGCTTTTCCAGGGCACCTTCCTCAGCTCCAGGACTGGAGTCCTTGTTATTTCTGGCTGATTGCGATGTGAGGAGCAGGCTATAAGCGTGCTAGTTACTGAGAAGTCAGCCCTTCCTTGCAGCAGTGAGTTCCTGGGAACAGTGCGGGCCGGGGCCAGTCCTGGTGTTCTACCTGTTCTGATAAAACCATTTCCAATGCAGAAGGGCTTGTCAGCATCTGCCCATGCAGTGCTGAGGAACCAGGATGTCAGAAGGCAAATTGAGGCAAATTTGTCCTTTTTTACAGCTCCCCCATCTCACCTGGACAGTGTTTTTGCATGTCAGAAACCCTCGGCATTTCTGCTGCCCACAGGGAGAACAGAGTAGGTCTTGTGAGACATGAGGATTGTGCTGTAGCTTAGAGCAGTCAGGGGAGATGGTTTGTCCCTCCATCTTGCACCTTCGTGAGATGGAGGGTGATTACCCTCTTCTGTTATGCAATCAGACACTGCTGAGAGCAGAAGAATCCATCTCAGACCACTAAATGTCTCACCCTTTCTCAAGGGCTCGGCACCCCACTTCTAGCCAAGGACACACATGGCTCATTTCACCAACCCAACAGCATTTCCTCACTCATAGAGTCTCTGTGTTTCTCTGTGGGGGTTTCTGATAACACAAAGGTGCTATGGGACAGGTTGGCATCCTGAAGGGCAGCTCACAGGTACCACGGACACCCAAAGGACATACCCAACTGTCCTAATGTTGACATCTCAGAGAGAGAAAACGGACTCATTCCCCACCCCCACAGCCTGCACTGCCCACAGCCCCACAGCTTAGAGGAAAGCTGGGACACTTGTTCCCATGGACACTCCTGCACGAGTGGATGAACAAGATCAGTGTGGGACTCTGCAGCTGAGAATCCCATCCCCAGGGAGGCTGACAGCAATAAAAAGGTAACTTTAAAACAGACATGTGGAGAAACCAGGAGAAATCCTGTGAGGGTCTGGCTGAGAGAGGCCAGGGGAGAGGCAGCCAGGCACTCAGGACAGCGTTACCCTTACCCAGCTGGGGACATCACTGCCAAGACAAGGATAATGCAGCACAGGTGCCCTCAGCCCCACTGCTGCTCAGCAGAAATGGGGCCAGTGGCATGAGGGATGCCCTTCTCCTCTTCTGCTGCTCTGCTGGGCACAGAGCTGACTCCCACCCCACACCCCATGGCTGTGAGGGCTGTGCTGGGCTGTGGGGCTCAGGGAAGGCATCTGCACTGCAGGGGTGGCTGGAGGTGCCCGTATCTCCCCTGCAGCAGGCTTTCCATGAGCACCTCCCTCCTTTCCTGCCCATCTCCACTGCCTGGAGCTCTCCCTGCCATGAGCTCTTTCCCTGCCCCCACGACTCGTCCCTGCCGGGGCTCACAGACCCCATGGCAGGCCTTGTGTGCCCAGCTCTGCCCTGCAGCCTCTGCGTGTGTGATAAAGGGGCTAAAGAGCAGGTCCGACAAACCCTGGAGAGACTGGAAAGGTGATGCCGATGCTGACTGTAGCCCCCAGAGCTGGAAACTGAAGACTCAGCTTCAGGAACGCTCCTTATCTCTACAGGGATCCCTCCTTTGACCTTTCATTTAAAAGTCCCCTTGGACATGTGCCACTTCCCACCCAGCCAACCAAGATGGGAAACATCAAAAGACAGATACCTTCAAATTATGGGAACCCCATTCTGAAGAGTGACCTCAGGAATTCCTGGAGGTGAGGTGGAGCTGTGGGCAACCCTGACACACACAACACCCTCTTGAAACAAGAAGGACCCTGCCCTACCAGGGGCAGCTCCTTCCACCCACAGCTTCTCCCCACACCATCATGGGGAGCTCCCCAGGCAGGCGGAGAGCTGACCCTGGCAGGCGGCAGAGTCCCTGCCCCGGCACACAGCCCCCAGGGGTTCATGGATCCTGCTGCCAAGGACAGCCCTGCCCACCCCTGCCTGCAAACCCACCTTCACAGCCCTTCGGCCATTCCTGGCAGAAGGCAGCCGTCATGCCCTGTGCCTCTGATGGTGAAGCAGGGAAGCCCCGATCTAGAGAATGTCCTCTTCCACAGCAGAGACCTTGTGAGTGTCCTCCTGAAAGGTCCGACAGGCTGTGGGAGGTGCCAGCATTTAGAGATCTCTCCAGCCACTGCAGCTGCTTTGCTTTGGGAAGAGTTCTCCTCCATTCACCCGCAGCATCCTCCCTCTCCACACCACCTTTGACCTCCCTCTGCCTCCCTGCTCTGCCCTCGCTGCCTGCAGGCAGTGCCCTCAGCCCTGCTGCGCTGTGCAGAGGAGATGCTCCTGGGCAGAGCTGTCTCTCTGCAGCGCTGCCCGCTTGCCAGGATCTCCCTCTGTCCAAGCAGCCCGGCCCAGCTCAGCAGCAGAGCACCAGCTGTGACTTTCTCTGCCTCCTCCCTGCACTCCCCCAATCCCTCGAGGGGTCCCTGCGCCTCCAGGGCTGACAGCTCCTCAAAGGCAGCAGGGGCTCTCCTGGGGAGCAGAGGTTGAAGCAGAATGAAGTCATCACCAACTGTGGCTCTCTGAACCCTGGACAGACTGATCCCTGCNCTCCCCCAATCCCTCGAGGGGTCCCTGCGCCTCCAGGGCTGACAGCTCCTCAAAGGCAGCAGGGGCTCTCCTGGGGAGCAGAGGTTGAAGCAGAATGAAGTCATCACCAACTGTGGCTCTCTGAACCCTGGACAGACTGATCCCTGCCGTGGGAATTGCTCTGCCAGGCTGTGCGGACCTACAGGAGGTGTGCATGGAAACCCCCAGTCCTGTCCCATTGCCAGGCAGGGCACGGAGGCAGTGACAGGGCGGGGATCATTCCCACCGGTGCAGGGCAGGGATGGAGCCAAGTCAATGAGGCATCTCAGCTCTCAGCAATGTTCCTGAGGCTGGAGGGACATTCAGCTTCTCCAGTGCACCCCACAGATCCACCGGAGGGGGGATTTCTCTGCCTCAGCTCAGCTGCCCAAAATCGGTGTGAGCTCCTTCTCTGAGCTGCCCTGAGAATAATGGAGACAGAGGCCAGGAGGGAGCTTTTCCCATGCAAACAGCGGGTGACATTTGAGGTGCCAGAGGTGGTTCAGGACACGTGCATGGAGCTGCAGGCTGTAATGGAGCGATTGTGAGAGACAGGGCAGCATGTGGGGGCATTGTCTTGGACCCTGGTGGGAAATTCCGTTGGCCAACTGAAATGATAGAAGATGACAGAACCACAGGATCACAGAGTGGTAGATGTTGGAAGGAACCTTCAGAGATCATCTAGTGCAACCCTCCTGCCAAAGCAGGGTCACCTAGACCAGGTTGTACTTGAGTTTTTCCTCATGTTGAGATGGAGTTTCCTGTGTTCCCGTTTGTGCCTATTGCCTCTTTTCCTATCACTGTGCACCAGTTAAAAGAGTCTGGCCCCATCCTCTTGACACCCACCTTCGAGGTATTGATAAGCATTGAGGAGATCCCCTCTCGGCCTTCTCTTCTCCAGGCTAAACAGACCCAGCTCCCTCAGCCTTTCCTTACATGAGAGGTGCTCCAGTCCCCTGATCAATTTTGTAGCCCTCTGCGAGACTCTCTCCAGTAGATGCCTGTCCTTCTTGAATTGGGGTACCCACAACTGGACACAGTATTCCAGATGCGACCTCACCAGGGTAGAGCAGAGCAGGAGGATGACCTCCCTCCACATTCTGGCCACAGTCTTTAATGCACCCCATTATATTATATTATGTTATACTATACCCCGGGATACCATTGGCCTTCTTTGCTACAAAGGCACATTGCTGGATCATGGTGAACTTGTTGTCCACCAGGACTTCCAGGTCCTTCTCCGCAGAGCATCTTTCAAGCAGGTGAACCTGTAACCTGTCCCAGTGCATGGGGTTATTCCTCCCCATGTTCAGGACCCTACACCTGCCCTTGTTGAACTTCATTGTCTTCCTCTCCATCCCACTCTCTCGCCTCTCCAGGTCTTGTTGAATGGCAGCACAGCCTTCTGGTGTGTCAGATGCTCCTCCCAGTTTTGTATCATCAGCAAACTTGCTGAGGGCTGCAAGCACGCATTGACAGCTTGTGGGATATCAGCCAATATCCCTAAGTCCTTTCCCACATGACCGTTCTCAGTCCATTTATCCCTCATCTACAGTGACAGTGAAGATTGTCCTGACCCAGGTACAGGACCCCGCACTTGTCCGTCGGGAACTTCATGAGGTTTGCATGGGCCCACTCCTCCAGCCTGTCCAGGTCACTCTGGATGATATCCCTTTACCCTAGCAAGTCAGCTGCACCACTCAGCTTGGTGTCATCTGTAAATTTTCTGGGGGTGCCCTCTATCCCACTGTCTATGCCACTGTTGAAGATATTAAATAGTCCCAATACAGACCCCTTAAGGACAACCCTTGTTACTGGTTTCAACTTTCACATTGAGCCATTGACTGGAAGTCTTTTGACATTGCCATCTAGGCAGTTCCTTGTCCATGTAACAGTCCATCCATCAAATCTGTTTCTCTCTAGTTTAGGGACAAGGGTGTTGTGCTGGACTGTATCAAAGGACTGAAAGAAGTCCAGGTAGATGCACATTAGTATCTTTTCCCTTATCCACCAACATGGTCACTCCATCATAGAAGGCCACCACATGAGTCAGGCACAATTTCCCGTTGCTGGAGCCATGCTGGCTGTCTCTAATCACCTCCCTGTCATCCATATGCCTGGACATAGCTGCCAGGAGGATCTGGTTTATGATCTCACCAGTCACACAGGTGAGGCTGACTGGTCATTACTTCCAAAAGTCTTCCTTCTGATGCTTGTTAGAAGTGTTCACAGTGTTGCTGGATCAAATTATGGCCATGCCCAAAGACTTTCTCTGCAGCACCGAGTCCTTCTGGAACTCTTCTTGTAAGCCCCAAAGCTCTGCAGAGTTTCTGTGGTCACTGAACCCCTCTCCAGATGAGCTGTCATTGCCCAGCCCGGTTTCTCTTACCTTGGAGGCAGCAGGGTTTGCTCTCTTTTTGGGCACCTCTTTGCCTCCTTCCTTTGCCATCTGCCAAACAATTGAGTATGTCTCTGCCCTCAAGCAAAACCTTTGCCTATGTGGGGTCCTGGGCCCTTGGTCCCATGTTTCCCTGTAACAAGTCTGTGCTGGGCCCCGGTGCCACAGCTGAGGTGTTGCAGCTCAAGTGTGCACAGGCAGGAGGAGCTGGAGAAGAGCCAGGAGGTGCTGGAGCCTCACAGCGCTGTGACATTCTTTGATGAAATGCGATGTGTTGGGACAGCTTCCTCACCTGGGGCTCTGCAGTGGAGGGATAAAGGCTCTGCAGGAGAGAGTGGCAGAGAGGATGAGGAGGGCAGACACCCCCTGTGCAATGGGCAGCTTGGATGCCCGGAGGTCCTCTGTGGGCTGGGACACAGGTTGGGTTAGCTTTTGTCATTGAGTCCTTAGGTATTGTGTAATGGTATAGTGGAAGAAAAGTGCCTCCTTCCTTAAAGGCTATCTGATCAAGGACCTATTCAGTGCAGCAAGGGAGAATAAGGAAGGGAGAAAGCCGTAACTAGGAGAACATGGCAGCACGAACCTCACTGAGAAATGATAAGGGAGGTGGTGATAAGAACCAAACCTGGTCAGTCAAACTAATGGATGGGGACATTTCGGATGGTGAGAATGTTTATTCCAGTGATGTTACCTGATCGGGGACCCTGTCAATTAAGAAACCAAGGAGAAAAGGTGGAAGCCAGAAACTGAAGTATAGACACACAGAGCTGACAAAGCAACCACGGAGACATCGACAAGAAACGCTCTTCACTCGCATAGCACTTCGGAGGTGTTCTATCACTGTCCTGCACTCAGCATCACACACTCCCTATCACACTGTGAGAAAAAAGAGTCCCACACTCCCACAAAGAAGACCCCCAAGAATCCTTTGAGGGAAAGGATCCCCCTTCCTGGGGGAGACAGGCTTGGCTGTCTGGCTTGGCAAAACATGTCAAGGACTGACTTGGCACCAGAGCCAGCCCCACATTTGATTTTCCATACTTAAGTGGTGCCTCATCAGGGCAGAGTAGATGGGGAGGATGACCTCCTTCTACTTGCTGGCCACGCTCTTCTTGATGCACCCCAGGATGCCATTGGCCTTCTTGGCCACCAGGGCACATTGCTGCATCATGGTCATCCTGTTATCCACCAGGACTCCCAGGTCCCTTTCCACACAGCTGCTCTCCAGGAGGTCAGCCCCTGACCTGTACTGATGCATGGGGTTATTCCTCCCCAGATGCAGCACCCTACACTTGCCCTTGTTGAATTTCATTAGGTTCCTCTCTGCCCAACTCTCCAGCCTGTCCAGGTCACTCTGTAAGGCGGCACAGCCTTCTGGTGTGTCAGCCACCCCTCTCAGTGTTGTGTCATCAGTAACTTGCTGATGGCAAACTCTGTCTCTTCATCCAGGTCATTGATGAATGTATTGAACAGGACTGGACCCAGTACTGATCACTGAGGAACACCACTTGTTCCTGACCTCCCACTAGACTCTGCAACACTAACCACAACCCTCTGAGCTCTATCTGCCAGCCACTGTTCAATCCACCCCACTGTCCATTCATCTAACCCACACTTCCTAAGCTTGCCTGCGAGGATGATGTGGGAAACAGTCTCAAAAGCCTTGCTGAAGTCAAGGTAGACAGCATCCACTGCCCTCCCCTCATCCACCCATCCAGTCACACCACCATAGAAGGCTATCAGATTAGTCAAACATGACTTCCCCTTGGTGAAGCCGTTGAGTACTTCTGATACCCTTCCTTTCCTCCACATGCTTGGACATGATGCCCAGAACAAGCTGTTGCATCATCTTTCCAGGGATGGAGGTGAGGCTGATCAGCCTGTAGTTTCCTGGGTCATCCTTCTTCCCCTTTTTGAAGACTGGAGTGACATTGGCTCTCCTCCAGTCCTCAGGCACCTCGCCTATTCTCCAGGACCTATCAAAGATGATGGAGAGCGTCCCAGCAATGACTTCCCCCAGCTCCCTCAGCACTCGCGGGTGCATACCATCAGGCCCCATGGACTTGTGGGTATCCGGTTTACTTAATTGTTCTCTAACTTGTTCTTCTTCAACCAAAGGAAAGTCTTGCTTTCTCCAGACTTTCCCTGTTACCTGCAAAGTCTGGGGCTCCCAAGGGCTACCCCGAGCGGTGAAGATAGATGCAAAGAAGGCATTCAGCAACTCCACCTTCTCTGCATTATCTTTCACCACAGCACTTGTGTCATTCAACAGCGGGCCCACATTTTCCCTTGTTTGCCTTTTGCCTCCTATGTACTTGAAGAAACCCTTCCTGTTGACCTTGACATCCCTTGCCAGATTGAATTCCAAGGCTGCCTTGGCTTTCCTCGTTTCACCCCTGCATACCCTGACAGCATTTTTATACTATTCCTAAGTGGTCAGCCCCTTCTTCTACATATTGTAAACTTTCTTCTTCCACCTGAGCTTTTTCAGAAGCTTTCTGCTCAGCCATGCAGGTCTCCTGCCTCTCTTGCCTGATTTCTGGCTCTTAGGGATGCACCAATCCTGAGTTTGGAGGAAGTGATGCTTAAATACCAGCCAGCTCTCTTGAGCACCCCTAGCCTCTGGAGCCCTCACCCTTGGGATTTGTACAAATAGTTTCTTGAAGAGTTCAAAGTTAGCCCTCCTGGAGTCTAAGGTTTCAACCCTACTTGTTGTTCTGTGCATACTGCATTTAATCCTGAACTCTATCTTCTCACGATCACTGTGGCCAAGTCTGTCCCCAGCCTTAACGGCTTCCCCCAGTCCTTCTTTGGTTGTCAGTCCTAGGTCCAGTAGTACACCTGTCATTGTGGGCTTCTCCACCACCTGAGTCAAAAAATTACCATCGATGCACTGGAGGAACCTCCTGGACTGTACATGCCCAGCTGTATGGCCTTCCTAGCAGTCTCCCGTCCCTCTGCCTGCTGGGTGTCCACTGACTCCCATGGAACTGCAGAGCCCTTGTTTGTGGGTACCTCGACTCAGTGCTTTACTTTGGAGGCACCTCACCTTTGAGGGTGTTTCGCCTTCTGAGTCTCCATTCACTCCCAGCTCAGGACACATGGCCAGTCCCCATCCTCTCCCGACCACTCCAAACTTATGTCCAGAGAGACCTGTCAATGCCATCAGTCCTGTCATACAGGACACAGCCTGAGGAGGTGATTGGAGCTCATGCCCCACCCTCCCTGCCATTGGACACCAAGCAGAGAGCCTATAAAAACAGAACTCTTGGTACAGTACAACCCACGGGTACCATGTGCTGAACCCCAAACACAGGAAGAACACAAAGAGAACAGACACTTTGAAAGACCAATTCATGCAACATTTTTTTGGCAGTAACTTTGGAGGAAGAGTCCAGGGTTCAGGCACTGCACCCAGGAGATGCCCTTTTATTTAAGAGCTGCTATTGGACAGGCCACATCTAACCCAGTTATGTGTAAGGGTCAGACACAACATTATCAAGCCTGAGGAGAAGTAGTATTAACTTAGAATATGATCTATAAGAAAGTTTATCATAAGGGACAAATTTAGGCACCCGCCCAAAGATAAACTCGGGAAAATGTGCAGAGAAGGAGAGCGAGGTTATTGTTGGTGTAACAATGTCCAGTTTCCATAGGGTGTCCTTGAGCTCCTGGTTCCTCATGCTGCAGATGAGGGGGTTCACTGCTGGAGGCACTACCGAGTGCAGACATGACACCAACAGGTCCAGGGATGGGGAAGGGATGGAGGGGGCTTCAGGTGGGCAAACATGGCAGTGGTGACAAAGAGGGAGACCACAGCCAGGTGAGGGAGGCACGTGGAAAATGCTTTGTGCTGACATGACGAAACTACCTCCACAACTCACGGAGAGTGATAAAGCAGGTATGTTTATTGCAGCGCTGGGTGCAAAGGGGATCACTCCTCCGAACTTGCATACTGTATTATAAAGCAAGCATTCATTTATGATAGAAAAGCATACATGTTATTAGTGTAGGCTGGGAATAGGCACAACTATGGTAATTGTTTCTGGAAACTCATTACCATAAGTCTCCTCCTTTTGCTGAATGCGCATTGCCAACTGGTGGTTGTGGGCCGGGGTCTTCTGGAGGAAGGCTCACAGTCTTCCTCACAGTGCACTTTTAACCTTTGGTTCAAATATGCTGATCTGGCTGAGCTCTGATCCGCGAGACCAGTTCTCACCAGATGGTTACACCTCTCAGACAATAAGGCCTTGAATAGCCGTTCCCGTTACCTTTATGGCTCTGGATATCTCCCCTCGTCTGCTACTTCTAAGTTCGGGCTGCCCTAGTGTCATCATTCAGGAGCCTCTTATCTATACAATTCTCACTTGTGACAGGGTTTCGGTATCTTGCTAAACTGTTTGCTATGTTGCAATGTCTAACTGGGTGTTACTTCCCATATCACCATGAGAGCAGAGTAGAGAGGAAGAATCTCCTCCCTTGACTGGCTGGCCACTCTTCTTTTGATTTAGCCAAGGATACGGTTGGCTTTCTGGGCTACAAGTGCATGCGCCCCACTATGTCCCAGTATGTACCCTTGGCAAGTCCATGCTGACTGCATTTGGACACAATCTCCTCTTTTTTGTGCTCAGAAATGTCACACACGAGGACTCTGACTGATGGAACACTCCTCACCAATCTGAGCTTGTACAGCCAGTTGTTCCCTGAGTTCCACTTTGGCCTCATTCAAAGTTTGGTCCAACACTTGATTGTCAACTCTCACAAGAGACCTCTACCAATCCAATGGCCTTTCAGAAACTATATTCCACAGAAATATTTGTCTTCCCCTATAACTTCATTGCCGCTATTCTGCCTATTATACGGTGTTTTTAATTTCTCTCATCTTTCAGACATTTTCACCTCTCTTGATACAATGACCATTTCAAAAGTCATCTTTTCAGATGCAGACTGTCTCAACAAAGGCCTTCTCTATTGCACTCCACTTTTCTCCTTCCCTTACTTTTTGGTCATTCAGATTCCTGTCACCTATCCAGCTGCTGCTTGGAGTTTCAGGGAGTTAAAAGTTTGCCTGTCTTTCAGTAGTCTAATTATCTCCTTTAGCCAACTCTGTAACTACGTTTATATTTATTTTTTTGTAC
>JAHREF010049723.1:0-33225 GCA_033628625.1 Charadrius hiaticula | reverse complement strand
GGCAGTGGAAGATGGGCAGGAAAGGAGGGAGGTGCTCATGGAAAGCCTGCTGCAGGGGAGATACGGGCACCTCCAGCCACCCTTGCAGTGCAGATGCCTTCCCTGAGCCACCCAGCACAGCCCTCAGCCCTCACGGCCATGGGGTGTGGGGTGGGAGTCAGCTCTGTGCCCAGCAGAGCAGCAGAAGAGGTGAAGGGCATCCCTCATGCCACGGGCACCATTTCTGCTGAGCAGCAGTGGGGCTGAGGTCACCTGTCCTGCAGTATCCGTGTCTGTACGGTGGCGTGCCCAGCTGGGTGAGGGTAACGCTGTCCTGAGTGCCCGGCTGCCTCTCCCCTGGCCTCTCTCAGCCAGACCATCACGGGATTTCTCCTGGTTTCTCCACGTCTCTCTTTTACAGTTATCTTTTTATTGCTGTCAGCCTCCCTGGGGATGGGAATTTCAGCTGCAGAGTCCTGCACTGATCTTACTCATCCCTCATGCTGTGGGGCTGTGGGCAATGCAGGCTGTGGAGGTAGGGTATGGGTCAAATTTCTCTCACATTCATGCCAACATTAGGACGCTTAGGTATGTCTTTGGGTGTCCATGGAAGCTGTGAGCTGCCCTTCAGGATGCAAACCTGTCCCATAACACAATTGTGTTATCAGAAAGCCCCACAGAGAAACACAGAGACTCTATGAGTGAGGAAATGCTGTTGGGTTGGTGAAATGAGCCGTGTGTGTCCTTGGCTAGAAGTGGGGTGCTGAGACCTTGAGAAAGGGTGAGACGTTTAGTGGTCTGAGATGGAACCTTCTGCTCTCAGCACTGTCTGATTGCATAATGGAAGAGGGTAATCCCCCTCCATCTAATGAAGGTGCAAGATGGAGGGACAAACCATCTCCCCTGACTCTCCTCTAAGCCACAGGCAATCCTCATGTCTCACAGAACTCACTCTGTTCTCCTGGAGTGCAGCAGAAATGCCGGGGGTGCCCAGGTGAGATGAGGGGAACTGTATAAAATCCCAAACCTCTCCTCCTGCCTTCTGCCATCCCTGTTCCTTAGCAGTGGGAGTTCAGATGTTGAAAAGCCCATATGCATTTAGGAGTGGATTCATCAGACAAAGCAGAACACCAGGACTGGCTCTGCCACCACCCTCCCTATGAACTCCCTGCTGCAGAGCAGGGCTGAGTCCTCGTCAGCCAGTGGGCAGAGGCCCTGCTCCTCACGGCACAGGCAGCCAACACCAACCAGAGCTCCAGCCATTGACGTGAGGAAGGTCTCCTGCAAAATGAAAAGGGAGTGTATGCAGCAGGGACAGATTCTAGGGGAAATGCCTTTGATTTTGCTTACAGATGTCTCCATTAACATACTATAACATCCCTCCTTGGACAGGTCCCCCTGCCCAGAGGCAACAAATGTCCAACAGTAGCTCCATCACCTACTTCCTCCTCCTGGCATTCGCAGACACACGGGAGCTGCAGCTCTTGACCTTCTGGCTCTTCCTGGGCATCTACCTGGCTGCCCTCCTGGGAAATGGCCTCATCATCACTGCCATCACCTGCGACCACCGCCTCCACACCCCCATGTACTTCTTCCTCCTCAACCTCTCTGTTCTGGACCTGGGCTGCATCTCCACCACTCTCCCCAAAGCCATGGCCAATTCCCTCTGGGACACCAGGGCCATTTCCTACCAAGGGTGTGCTGCACAGATCTTTTTCTTTATCTATTTTATGTCAGCTGAGTATTTTCTCCTCACAGTCATGGCCTACGACTGCTACATTGCCATCTGCCAACCCCTGCACTACGGGACCCTCCTGGGCAGCAGAGCTTGTGTCCACATGGCAGCAGCTGTCTGGGGCAGTGTTTTTCCCTATGCTGTGCTGCACACGGCCAATACATTTTCACTTCCCCTCTGCCAGGGCAATGCCCTGGACCAGTTCTTCTGTGAAATCCCCTCAATTCTAAAACTCTCCTGCTCACACTCCTACCTCAGGGAAGTTGGGCTTCTTTTAGTTAGCGTCTGTTTAGTCTTTGGGTGTTTTGTTTTCATTGTGGTGTCCTATGTGCAGATCTTGAGGGCCGTGGTGAGGATGCCCTCTGAGCAGGGTCCGCACAAAGCCTTTTCCACATGCATCCCTCACCTGGCCATGGTCTCCCTGTTTGTCAGCACTGGAGTGTTTTCCCACCTGAAGCCCCCCTCCATCTCCTTCCCAGCTCTGAACTTGTTGGTGTCATTTCTCTACTCAGTGGTGCCTCCAGCAGTGAACCCCCTCATCTACAGCATGAAGAACCAGGAGCTCAAGGATGCCCTACGGAAACAGGCCCAATGGACGCTGTTTGACCGACAATAACCTGCCGCCCCTTCTCTGCACATTGCCCACAGTTAATCTTAGGCCACGAGTCTACTTTTTTCTCTTGTGATAATCCTGCTTATAGATAATTTTCTGAGTTGACGCTGCTTGTCCTGAGGCTTCATCCTTCTGTGTCTGACCATTGCACAACATTCTGTCAGGTGTGGTCTGTCAGATAACAGCTCTTCAATAAAAGAGCATCTCCCAAAGGCAGTGCCTTAAGGCTGGGCTATTCCTCCAAAGCTCCTTCCAAGGACACGTTCAAGGATTTGTCTTTTCAAGAGTCTCTTCTCCTTGTGTTCTCAATGTTTTTGGAGCTAAGCTCATGGTACTACTGGGTTCCACTGCACCAAATTTTCTGGATTAAGAAGTGCTCTTCAGTGGGCTCCTCAGTCTTCTTCATGTATGACAGGACTGATGGCATATACTGGACATTCTGGAATTGCATTTTATAGGGGGGAGGAGAGGAGGACTCAACACATGCCCTTGGGCTGGAACGGATAGAGACTCCGAAGGTGAAACACCCTCAAAGGTGAAGTCCCCCAAAATAAAGCACTGGATCAATGTGTCCACACTGTCCTGGTTCTGGCAGGGATGGGGTTAATTTCCCCAGGGACCCGGCAGGGCGCAGGTATTCCATACCACGTGACCCATGCCGGAGCTATAAGAGGTACTAGCCGGGGCGAGGAGAGCAGTTGCCACTTGGGAGTGGGCTGCGGCGGTGCGGGTCAGGTCAATGCACTTCGTGGCAGTACTGTAATCGCATTTTCATCTTTCTTTTTGCTCTTCTGTTACATTGCATTATTTTAACCCACAAGTTTTGCCCTGACGATTTCTTTTTCCACTGCTGTGGGAGTTGTGTGAGCAGCTGCGTGGTTCTTTGTTGCTGGCTGAGGCCAAACCACGACACACACACAAGGACTCTGCAGTGCCAAGGGAGTCAGCAAGGAATCAGCAGGCACAGGGAAGGGAGACTGGGGAGATGCAAGAGCATCTTCAGCATGAATTCAGGAGAGGCAGAGAGTGACTAGCCCCTTTTACCTTATTCCCTCGTCACCAGCACGAGCCCCTGGGCTGATGGGGATGCTGGCCAACTAGTCTGACCTCCAGGAGCTGCTGTGCCCTTGGGAGGAGCTGGGGCTGTGAGGCGAGTGCCCAGAGCTCTGCATCACCCTGGGGCGGGTAGTGCTGGGGGGCCAGCCCAGACTGGGCTGCTGGGCTGGGCTGTCCTGGGGAAGGGCAGGGGAGGTGGGCAGAGCTGGGGAGGGGCTGGGAAGGGCTGGGAAGTGCCTGGGAGAGGACAACACCACTGTTAGAGCCCTTACCAGGGAAGACTGAGGCAAAGAAGTCATTGAGTATCTCAGCCTTCTCCATGTCCTGGGTGACCAGGTCTCCCATTTCCTTCCTGAGTGGGCCCACATGTTCTCTAGTTTTCCTTTTGTCACCAACACACCTATAGAAGGCTTTCTTGTTGCCCCTGATGCCCCTGGACAGTTTTACCTCTACCTGGGCTTTAGCTTTCCTAACCTGATCCCTGGCTGCTCAGAAAATTTCTCTGTATTCCTCCCAGGCTCCCTGTCCTTGCTTCCACCCTTTGTAGGCTTCCTTTTTCTCTTTGAGATTGATCAGGAGCTCCATGGTCATCCAGGCAGGCCTCCTGGCATCTTTGCCTGACTTCCTCTTTGTCGGGGTGCATCACTCCTGAGCTTGGCACAGGTAGCTCTTGAATATTAGCCAACTTTCTTGGGCCCCTCTTCCTTCCAGGGCTTTATCCCACTGGACTCCAGCAAGCACATCCCTGAAGAGACCAAACTCTGCTCTCCTGAAGTCCAGAGTTTACTGCGTGCCTTCCTTGCCACCTTAAAGATCTCAAACTCCACCATCTCAAGGTCACTGCAGCCAAGGCTGCCCTTGACCATGACATTCCCCACTGGCCCCTCTTTGTTGGTGAGAACAAGGTCCAGCATGGCACCTCTCCTCGTTGGCTCCTCTGTCACTTGGAGAAGAATGTAATCCTCAATGCGTTCCAGGAACCTCCTGGATTGCCTACACACTGGTGTGCTGTCCTTCCAACAGATCTCGGGGTGGTTGAAGTTCCCTCTGAGGACCAGGGCTTGTGAACGTGAGGCTGCTCCAATCTGTCTATAGAGGGCCTTATACACTCGGTCTTCCTGCTCAGGTGGCATGTAGCAGAACACCCTTATGACATCACCTCTCTGTGTCCTCCCTTAAATCTTGACCCATAGGTTCTCAGTTTGCTCCTTATCCATCCCCAGGCAGAGCTCCACACACTCAAGCTGGTCCTTGACAGAGAAGGCGACACCCCCTCCTCATCTCCCCTGCCTGTCCTTCCTGAAGAGCCTGTACCCGTCCATTCCAACACTCCAGTCATAGGAGCCATCCCACCATGTCTCCGCAATGCCAATTAGATCATAGTCTTGCGGCTAGGGAGTTCCATCTAAACACAAGGAGGAACTTCTTTACTCTGAGGGTGGCAGAGCACAGGAACAGGCTTCCCAGAGAGGTGCTGGAGTCTCCCACTCTGGAGACATTCAAAACCCGCCTAGACGCCATCCTGTGCAACCTGCTGTAGGTGAACCTGCTCTGTCAGGGGGGATTGGACTAGATGATCTCCAGAGGTCCCTTCCAACCTCTCTCATTCTGTGATTCTGTGATCTGTTGAGCGGGTGTATGGGAGGGCCACAAAGATGATCAGAGGGCTGGAGAACCTCTCCTGGGAAGACAGGCTGAGAGAGTTGGTGTTGTTCAGGCTTGAGAAGAGAAGACTCTGTGGGGACCTTATAGCAGTCTGTCAGAACCTAAATGGGGCCTACAGGAAAGCTGGAGAGGGACTCTTTATCACGGAGTGCAGCGATAGGATGAGGGGTAATCATTTTAAAGTGAAAGTGCATAGATTTAGATTAGGCATCAGGAAGACATTTTAAAGTCTGAGCTGCTGAGACACTGGAAGAGTCTGCCCAGAGAGGTTGTTGATGACCCATCCCTGGAAGTGTTCAAGGCCAGGTTGGTCAGGGCTGTGAGCAACCTGGCCTAGATGGAGGGGCCCTTCCCCGGGGCAGGAGGGTTGGAACTAGGTGATCTTCAAGTTCTCTTTCAACTCTAACCATTCTATGAGTCTATGATTCTACCCTTCTAGGGATCCCTCCTTTTACTTGCAGCTTTCTCCCTACAGCAGTGTTGGGAGCTCTGTGGGCAGGCTGAGTAGGGATCCTTACAGGGGGCAAAGACTCTGCCCTGGCACACAGGGGGCTTCCTGGAGTGGGGGGACCCTGTTCTGAAGGACAGCCCAGGGACAGCCTGGCTGTACATGCAGCTTCTCACCCCTGAAGCCATCCCCAGGAGAAGGCACTCATCATGACCTTTCCCTCTGATGGCGCAGCAGAGAAGCCCTGGTCTGCAGCAGGTCCTCCTTCTCCAACACAGAGAAGCCAAGACAGACATCAAGACAGGTCCTGTCAGTCATGGGACATGCCAGCTCTGGAAGACCTGTCCAGGATACTCAGACTACTTTCTTGTCTTATTATTGGGCATGACACGCACACAATGGCAGGCAGGGTCCTTCTTTACTCCTGGTGGGGGATAGGATTCATCTGAGTCAATGGAGGCATCTCATCCTGCACTTCTATTGCTAGCACTGGAAGGGGACTCAGCTCCTGCCCATGCCTGTCACAAATTCACAGGTGGTGGCATTCCTTTGGCCTCAGTCCAGGTGGGCATTAAAAAGGCCCCTGCATGTGACCTCCTTGTCTCAGCTGCCATGGTAATTAATGAAGATGTAGGGCAGGAGCTGGCTGTTCAGATGAAATGCCTGATGACATTTGAGGTGCCAGAGGTTGTCCAAATAAGACTGAAAAGAACTGCACCTGTCCCTATTTACTGTTTTCTTTGCAGCCTGTGCTGCCATCTACCCAAATGGTGTCCTGTACCACAGGGAGAGCTCAGTTTCTCTCTGTCTCTTCCGTCAGCTGGGTTGACTAGATCTCCATTGACTATGAAGATGGTTTTCATCCCCGCGTTGCCTAATCAGAGTCCAGGCAGTTCCTCTCTTTGATGTCCCAACAGAAGCCTGCAGTTTTCGTGACATGCCAAGGCTCTCACTCATAGCTACATGTGGCTGGCAGGTCCCGCACAGGAAAGCCGTCCCCATTCTGAGCGAGTGTGGGACAGACAACCCAGACAGCCCTGCAGACAGGTTCGGTGCCTTTATGCAAGCCACGGATTGCCACCACCACAGTGTGACAAGGTCTATCACTTCTCTATTCAGAAGACATAGGGTAGTGCAGGAACACGGGACACATCACACATGGGCCTACGCTCTCAGACTGCTGGGTTTTCTCTCTCCCACACTTGACTCACCCCCTTGAAGACACAGTCAAGGAACAGACCAACAATTTTTTACAGTGGGCCTCTCAGCAGCACCTTGTTGTTCATGGAGATGGCCTTCATGTCCACCAAAGGCCTTCTGGAGCAGCAGAGACAGCATTGAAAGAAACCCCATACCTTGCCAGGGCTGTATTTCCCAGCCCTGTTTCTCTCTGTCCTTGGGGACGGCAGGCTTTGCTCATTCTCTTGACATCCAATTTCAGCTTTAGGTTTCCATCCCTTTCGGCATGGCTCTTCTCTGAAGCAAAATCTTTGCAAACAGGGTATCATGAACACTTGGTTCCAGGTTTCTCTCAGTCAGAGCTTGGCCTGGTGCTACACCTGAGGTGCTACATCCACTGATGCCCTCAACCAGGACCTTCTGTTTTTTGACATCAATGGAGTAACTGCCAAGGCATGGTAGAAGTCATCACACAGTTTGGGGTGCTGCAATGGATGGGTACATAGTTTTCAGTACAGACAGGCTGCAAGAATCGGGGGTGGAGTTCCCTCAAAGTGAGTAAGTTTCTTGGATGTATGGAGCTCCTTCATGGAGCAAGATACAACTTGGGTGAGGCCTTGTGAGTGAGGGTCAGGGTCAGCCAGTAAAGGTACTATGGTGGTGGGAGATAAGGAATCCACTGTCAGGGTGGGGCAGTTGGCATAGTCTTTTCTAAGCACCCCAAGGAAGTCTCTGGATGTAGTAGCCTAGTCCTCCCTGGGGACTTTAATGACCCTGCATTTTCTGGAAGGGCAACGCCTCAGGGTGAAAACAGTCCAGGCAGTTTTGGGACAGCTTCTTCGCACAGCTGCCAGGGGGGCAACAAGGGTCATGCAAACCCAGATCTGACACTTGAAAGCAAGCAAGAACTGCTCAGGGACATGAAGATGGTCTGTTGTGACCCTGAAACGGTGGGGCATGAGCTCCTGAGGAGAGTGAGAAAGAAGAATAGAAGACTGCAGGTGCAGGTCGTCAGTGCAGCAGATTTTGGCCTATCCTGGGTGGTTGTAGGGGGGATCCCATGCCCAGCGGCACTGGTGGGCAGGAAAGCTCAGTATACCTGGTCTTCAAGGACAGCGTCCTCCAAGCACAGAAAGCTTATCTATCAAGACTCACTTGAAACTTGGAAGAGAATTCAACAACTCAGTACTATTTCAGGAAGAGTTGAAGAAGAAATAAAGATAATAAAGAGTCATGAGCTGTGGTCACAGCTCAACTCAGTCTTACAGTAGGTGGAGACAGGACTGATATACTTCATCTCCTCTTTGCCTCATATTTCACCAACAAGTTCTCCTTAGCAATTGTGCCTCAAGGCAGGACTCGAGAAGAAAACAGCCAGTGGTAGAGAGGAACAAAATCAGGGGCTACTTGAGCAAACTCCAATGTTACCAGTCAAAAGGAACCAGATGTATAGATGTGTATTCACATAGAGGGAGAGAAAGTGTCCTCATCTCTCTGGTCCTTGTCGAAGATTTATGCAAAAAAAAAAAAAAAAAAAAAAAAAGAGAATTTTCAGAACAGCGTCCAAGTTCTGAAAATGAAGACTTCTGACACACTTATTACACCAACGTCTTTTCTGCATATGTTTCAACTTCTGCCTTACAGGGTCATTCAGGGGGTGATGCCCACACAGACGTGCCCACTGCCTCCCAGATTCCCAGGCACAGCTGAAGCCCTGACGGGGGACTGGGAAATCTGAGTGTGAGCTGATCGGAGCAGTTCTGGAGCTGGAGCTGCTGGACAGGCCCAGTAGGCCAAAGCATCTCAGTGGAGACAACTGATTTCTCTGCCTCCAGGAGAAAAGGAAGCCTGGACAACTGCACACAAGCTGTCCAGCGCTGGAGAAGGATGGGCAATGAGTGGGTGGGGACGTTGCAGAGTCTACTTGAAGATGCTCCTGTAAGCCAGACCCCTTGGGGTTAGTGCAGATTTGGCTATTCAAAAGAGAGCGTGCCGCTCACTTTGTCTCTTTGCTTCCCTCTGTGAATGGAGGGAGCTCGTGACTTCAGCGTGTGACTCGCTGTGAGCGCATATGAACAAACAGACCTTGGGGCAGGGAGTGCTTTGGGGGATCTTGAGGTCTGTGCTTGGCACAAAATTGTGTTTTCCTTTGGTCTAAGTCTGTCCTGTGTGGAGAGTGGACTTCAGAGGACGTAAGGTGGACTTAATGTACAGCAGAGGAATGTATTTGATTTTCTATTGAACCATGCCTTCCTTTGGTCTTGTGTTTTGTCTGCGAAGAAAATTCTGTGTCTGGGTGCAGTTCATTGCCCAAGTGAAACAAGTTTAAACTGGGGCCAAAGGGCTGAAACCTGCAACTCCAGACTGTAGTGGAGAAACCTCTGATTTGAAGAGAGGTGCTGTAAGTCGCAGGTGGCTGATGAGAGAAATGTGGGATTGGAGGTGGGGACAAAGCCTGCCCATAGAGTGTCTGACACAGAGGGTCTTGACTGCCCTACACAGTCAGACTCCATTTGGAGAGGTCCAGTTTCAGTGTCATTTGGAAATTGCTGATATCAATGAAGACAGACAGACAAATGGAGCAGACAAATAAAGAAAATGGAAGAAAAAGAAATCCTTTCTTCTTGTTATTTACTATTGAAACCTTTTCACTTCTGGAATCTCTCTAATTAACCACAGCAGAATTTTAGAATTAAGAAAATGATGCCCAGAGCCTTGGCTTGTTATGGCATTTTGCATGTTAATGAGCCCTCTGGTGCCCAGTTCCTGAACTGCAGGTACTGAGAGGGGATTGAACTGGTCTCTCGAGCAGTAAAATTCAGCCTCCAAGGTTCTGAGGGTGTCGGTGATCCCCACTGAGGGTCATCCCTGACTATTCCTGAAGCAGAAAGTCAGAGGCACTGCTTACAGGTTGGAAATTAAATGTTCAGGCGACTGTGAAAGCCCTTGACATGTCTCATCAAGCAGGATGTCCAAGCACTGACCCCCATACCCTGGGAATGGGGATACTTTCCCTCATGGGATGCTCAGGGCTCTTCCTGGGAGCAATGAGATGAGGGAGTGTGCAATTCCAAGGTCTGAACAGTGGTAGGACACGTCCCAGGCTCTGTGGAGGGTGGCAGAAGAGGCAAGAAGGCCCTGTGTCTGTAAGGAACAGGAGTCCACTCGGGGGCTCCAGTGGAAGAGACCGCAGCCATAGTCGAAAGGACAAGGATTTCAATTCTTCTGGGGGGTCCCAGTCCCAACAAAGGGGCCATCGCCACCACAGGCTGTCCTACACGTTCCTCTGCCTGTGCCTGTTTCTCTGCAGATTTCAACCACCACCCCTTCTTCCCAACCGCACTCATACCGCATGCTGGCCCAAGCTTTACTGATGACTCTCTGTCTTTGCTATTTCCTCAAGCACAAGGCTACGATTTTGTGAGGTTTTGCCAATGGCTGTTAGATCTTCATAACCTGTGCAGCTTCTTCCAAAACCCTTCAAATGCTCCTCTGTCGCCAAAGATGCAGCCACAAGAGGGAACCCCACCCCTGAACCTTCCAATGTTCTGTACTGAAAACTCTGCGTTCATCCCTTGCAGCACCCCAAACTGATGTCTTCTACTGTGCCTTCGCAGTGACTCCATCGCTGTCAATGGCAGAGGGCAAGGATTGAGCCGGAGCCATTTAATACTGCGCACTTGGGCCTCAGGGCCCAACTGAGTCAACTAGGTGTCCCCGATCACCATGCGCCACATTGTGCTGTGCCTGGAAGGCAGATGGAAGGAGGGGTCAGAGGGACTGGAGCCATGGGCTGCAGCAGCCCAGCAGTTCCCTGCCTTCTGCTTCAAAAAGCAGAGAGGAAAGCAGGGCTATGGAGGCTGCGACTGCCTTAGCATGTGTCCAGCACGAGGAATGTCAAGCTGGAGGCTGCCAGGAAGCAGCGACACGAGCCAAGCCTTCTCCTGAGCACGTGGTGATGCAGGCAGGGCACCTGCTAGTGTGGTGGTGACAGCCCCGTTCCCTGATACTCCTTGCCTGGCCTTGATGAAGCAGTGGGCTTCTGTGAGGACCCACTGTGCTGATGAGACACCCTCCACATATATGCCCCATGCCTGCTTTCCAAGGATCCTGGATGTTGACGATCCAGGGCCAGGCGCCTGGCTGGGTATCTGTGCCACCCACCGCGTGTGACGTGCCATAGTCAGAAGCCATAGGCCAGAGCCTGCAGGTCCATCTGTAACCACAAACTCCTAACTGTCCTGCTTGATGGCTTGCTGTGTTTCAGGCTGAAGGTCAGCCATCTCCCCTCCCCACAAGGCGCTGCATGGACGGCAGGGCCAGGGAATCCTGTGGGGCGTCCATCCATCCACCTCTGTATCTGCTTGAGCCCCACAGGCAAGCTGTGCGAGCAGCCTGGGTGCTGGCAAGGATCTGCGGCTCCCACATGGGCTTTGGGAAGCTGTGGCGTGGCCACAGGAGACAAGTGGGCAACCTCCAGTGAACCCCATAAGGATTTGCCCAAACTCCCTCCCAGAACCTCGGGCCGCTCACCCACAGCTGTCCCATGTGCTGTTCCCAGCCCAGTACGGGGCCAGCAGGACGAGGACAGGGAGCACGTTCATCACTGCCAGCGAGGGCACGTTGCAGCTCCAAGAACCCAGGGCTCGTCGCCAGCAGTGCAGCAGCCGACATAGTGCCCACAGTGCTCACGGTGACTGCGGTGCCCTTGTTCCCGGGGCTGATGTCACAGAGTCACTGGTTGCGGGCGCTGGGCACGGTGGCCTCTCGGGGGGAAGGAGGGTCAGCCTGGGGGGTTCCAAGCAGGAGGGGAGGCAGAAGCTGGGATGGGACACCCCCGACAGACCCCGCTGAATGCTCTGCTTGTGGGATGAGGGTGTGCATGCCCCGTGGCAGGCAGCAGCACCTTGCTTCGAGCACTGCCTGCTGACAGCTCGCAGGAACAAACCAAGTGTGGCATCATTGCCTCTTTGGGCAGTGCCTGCTGTGACAGGGCAATGGGTCATGGTTTTATGGTAAAAAAGGGTCGATTTAGACTACATAGAAGGCTTTTCCTCCATTTTATCCGTCAGACAGGGAGCAGCCAGAAACGGACAGATAATGCACATCAACTCCTGGCTACGTGGCTGGTGCCGTCATCAGGGTATTGGCTTTTATGACAATAAAATATGAATATGGCCTGTTAGAGATTGATGGGATCCACCTGTCTAGAAGAGGCAAGGGAATCTTTGGCAGCAGGCTGGCCAGCTTGGTGAGGCCGGCTTGAAATGGAAGGTCTTGGGGATTGGGGTCAATGGGGCAATGCTCATTACATCACATCCAACTGGGGAATAAGCCCAGCCAACCAGAGCAGTGACAAATATTCCTTAGCAGTCTCCCAAGGTGATATCCAGAAAGCCAACCCCCTCAAGGGTGTGTATGACTGTGGATCCTCTTGCTCTCCTCCAGGGAAACCTGCATGCTTGATGACCTCTCTGAAATGCCTGTACACACGCAGCATGGTTAATGAACAGCAAGAACTAGAGATCTGTGTGCGGTCACTGGGCCATGATCTCATTTCAATTACTGAGACATGGTGGGATAGCTCGCATGACTGGAATGCTGTCACGGATGGCTGTGTACTTTTTCGGAAAGACAAGTCAGCAGGCCGAGGTGGTAGAGTTGGTCTCTACGCGAGAGAGTAACCAGAATGTCTCAAGCTCTGCCTGGGGGTGGATGAAGAACGTGCTGAGAGCTTATCGTTAAGAATTAAGGGACAGGCTAATATGGGAGACACTGTTGTGGGTGTTTACTACAGACCACCAGATCAGGAAGAGGAAGTCGACGAGGCCTTCTACAGACAGCTGCAAATAGCCACACGATCACAGGCCCATGTTCTCATGGGGGACTTCAACCACCCTGACATTTGCTGGAAAAGCAACACAGCCAGGCACACACAGTCCCAGAGATTTCTGCAGAGCATTGGTGAGAACTTTTTGACACAGTTGGAGGAGAAACCAACAAGGAGAGGTGCGCTGCTGGACATTTTACTGACAAATTAAGGAGAACTAGTTGGGGATGTGAAGGCAGGGGGTAGCCTTGGCTGCAGTGACCATGAGATGGTGGAGTTCTGGATCCTGCGTGGAAGAAGCAGGGCAAAAAGTAGAATTACAACCCTGGACTTCAGGAGAGCTGACTTTTGCCTCTTCAAAGACGTACTTGGAAGAATCCTATGTGCAAAGGCTCTAACAGGAAGTGGGGTGCAGGAGAGCTGGTTAATATAAAAGCTCCACTTCCTCCAAGCTCAAGATCAGTGCATCCCTATGAGTAAGAAATCAGGCAGAGGAGGCAGGAAATCTGCATGGAGAAGCAAGGAGCTTCTGGGAAATCTCAGATGCAAGAGGGAAGTTTACAGATTGTGGAAAAAGGGACTGACCACTTGAGAGGAGTATAGGAACATTGTCAGAGTGTGCAGGGATGCAACGAGGAAGGCTAAAGCCCACCTGGAATCAAACCTGGCAAGGGACATATAGGAAAATAAGAAAGGCTTCTCCAGGTACATCAGTAGTAAAAGGAAGACTGGGGAAAATGTGGGCCTGCACCTGAATGAGGTGATGGAGGATGCAGAGAAGGTGGAGTTAATTAATGTCTTCTTTGCTTCAGTTTTTACTGCTAAGGCCGGCTCTCAGCAATCCCAGACACTGGAGCGAAGAGAAGGACTCTGGAAAAAGGAAGACTTTCCCTTGGTCGAGGAGGATTGGTTTAGAGATCATCTAGGCAAACTTGACACCCACAAATCCATGGGTCCTGATGGGATGCACCCAGGAGTGTTGAGGGACCTGGCAGGTGTTATTGTGAAGGCACTCTCCATCCTATTTGAAAGGTCACAGAGGATAGGAGAGGTGCCTGACGACTGGAGGAAAGCCCAAGTCACGCCAGTCTTCAAAAAGGGCAAGAAGGAGAACCCAGGAAACTGCAGGCCAGTCAGCTTCACCTCCATCCCTGGAAAGGTGATGGAACAGCTCACCCTGGATGTTATCTCTAAGCATGTAGAGGAAAAGAAGGTTATCGGGAATGGTCAACATGGATTCACCAAGGGGAAATCACACTTGACCAATCTCATAGCCTTCTCTGATAGAATGACTAGACAGGTGGATGAGGGGAGGGCAGTGGATGTTGTCTACCTTGACTTCCGCGAGGTTTTTGACACAGTCTCCCATAACATCCTGATAGGCAAGCTTAGGAAGTTTGGTTGGATGAGTGGACAATGAGGTAGATTGAGAACTGGATAAATGGCTAAACGCAGAGGGTCGTGATCAGTGGCACAGAGTCTGGTTGGAAGCCTATAACTAGTGGTGTTCCCCAGGGGTCAGTACTGTGTCTGGTCTAGTTCAATATATTCATCAACGACCTGGATGAACAAGTTTGCTGATGACACAAAACTGGAAGGAGTGGCTAACACAGCAGAAGGCTGTGCTGCCGTACAGCGAAACCTGGAAAGGCTGGAGAGTTGGGTGGAGAGGAACATCATGAAGTTCAATAAGGGCAAGTGTAGGGTCCTGAACCTGGGGAGGAATAACGGCTTGAGATGAAGATGGCTGGTGCGTGGAGTGGTCAGGGAAAATTGTCCTGGGGCAGCTTCCCCAGGGTGTCCATGGGAACATGACACAGACCGGACCCCTCTCTTCTGCACCAAAGGGTGCCTTGCTTCCTTCAATGTGTCACTTGGCCCTGCCCTGTGAGCACCCTGCTACATGCCCTTAGCCTGCAAACTCACACAGCTGAGCTCTACATAGGTGTTTTCTTCTCCCAGACACTTTCCTGCCCAGTCCACCTCCTTCCTGGCTCTCCGCGTCTCCCCTGCTCTCTCCCCAGCCCAGCCCAGCAGCGCAGTCTCGACTGGCTCCCCAGAAGTGCCCACCACAGGGTGCTGAAGAGCTCTTGGCACTCACCCCACAGCCCCAGCCCCTCTGAAGGGCACAACAGGTCCTGGGGGGCAAAGAGGGGTCTCAGCCTGTCCATCAGACCCAGGGCTGAGGGCCAGCCATCGCACGAGGAGACAGAGGCCAGCGTCTCCCATTGTCCCCTGCTCTTGCCTCCAAGAAAAACTTTTTGCCAGCTGACAGAAGCCCCTCTGAGCCCACCCCTCTCCCCAGCACAAGACTCCTGGCCCAGGGCCTCCTCAGGCTGTTCCTGCTGCTTCAGCAACAGTGCTGCCTGCCTAGAGCGGTGGATGCAGAAATCAGTCTCACTTTTTCATTTATCCCCGCCTGGAAGCACAGAGTTGCTCCTTTGCACTTGTCCATTGATGTCCCTGTCCCCAGAGAGCCTTTCCCCAGGGGTCTGTGCCCATGGAGAACCCGAGCACAGCAGCACAGCCTCATGGGGGCAATCTCTTCCACCTGCTCCTGACCTCAGCTTTGGAAGAACAGCCCAACCTCCAGAAATCTGAGCTGAGGAAATCTCCTTTTATTACAGAGAGGTGACGTAGGAGGCAGCTGCACCATCATGCCCAACACATGTACAAAGGCCTCTGGGTCAAACAGGCTGAGTTCAAGCCTCTGGAGAAGTGGAGTGGATGCAGACATTCCTGGACAAACAGGATTGTCAAAGATAAAATGCCCAAACCACAGGAGAATCCTGATATGAACTGGAAATCCCTTGTGAAGAGACATGGGCAGCTTATTGCTGCTGAGAGACTGCTGATTGGATCAGCTTCTTCAGTGTGTCCCTGAGCTCCTGGTTCCTCATGCTGTAGATGAGAGGGTTCATGACTGGAGGCATCACCGAGTACAACATTGCCACCACCAGATCTAGAGATAGTGAGGAGATGGAGGGAGACTTCAGGTAGGCAAAAAATGAGGTGCTGATGAACAGAGAGACCACGGCCAGGTGAGGAAGGCACGTGGAAAAGGCTTTGTGCCGTCCCTGCTGTGAGGGGATCCTCAGCACAGCCCTGAAGATCTGCACATAGGACACTACAATGAAAGCAAAACACCCAAAGACTAAACAGGCACTGACCACAATAAGCCCAACTTCACTGAGGTAGTCTGAGGCTGAGCAGGAGAGCTTGAGGATCTGGGGGATTTCACAGAAGAACTGGTCCAGTGTATTGCCCTGGCAGAGGGGTAGTGAAAATGTATTGGCCGTGTGCAGAAGAGAGTTGAGAAACCCACTGCCCCAGGCAGCTGCTGCCATGCAGACACAAGCTCTGCTGCCCAGGAGGGTCCCGTAGTGCAAGGGTTGGCAGATGGCAACGTAGCGGTCATAGGCCATGACTGTGAGAAGAAAATACTCTGCTCCAAGAAAGAAGGAAAACAGAAAAACCTGTGCAGCACATCCTGCATAGGAAATAGCCCTGGTGTCCAACAGGCAATTGGCCATGGCTTTGGGGAGAGTGGTAGAGATGGAGCCCAGGTCTATAAGGGAGAGGCTGAGGAGGAAGAAGTACATGGGGGTGTGGAGGCGGTAGTTGCTGGCTATGGCAGTGATGATGAGGCCGTTTCCCAGGAGGGCAGCCAGGTAGATTCCTAGGAGGACCCAGAAGTAGAAGAGCTGCATCTCCCATGTGTCTGCAAATACAAGCAGGAGGAATTCAGTGATGGAACTGTGGTTGGACATTTGGCCCTTCTGGGCGTGGGGACCTGTTCAAGATGGAAAAGACAGAGAAAATTTGGGGGATTATTCACTAAGCAAAATCAAAGCCATTTATCATTGACCCGCCTCTGTTTCCAAAACTCAATTTTGATTTTCTAGGATACCCTCCTTCAGCTCCATGGCTGGAGCTCTGGTTGGTGCTGGCCAAGCGTGACGTGATGAGCAGGGACTCTGCCCATGGGCTACTGATGGGTCAACACTACTTGGCAGCAGATGGTTCATGGAAACAGTGAGTCAGGAACCAGTGCTGGTGTTCTACTTTTCAGACGAAATTGCATGTAATGCAGAAGAGCTTGTCAGCATCTGCACTCCCAGTGCTAAGGAACCACGATGGCAGAAGAAATTTGAGAGGTTTGGGGTCTTTTAAACCTGCCCACATCTCACCTTGGGAGTGTTCTTGGATGTCAGAAATCCTCCACATTTGTGCTGCACCCAGGGAGAACAGAGTGAGCCCTGCAAGGCTAGAAGATAGCCTGTGTCTCAGGGCAGAGGGAGAGGAGATGGTTTCTCCCTCCATTTAATTCCCACCTGACTTGGGCTTGCACATTTCAAAAGTAGAGGGTGATCACGCTCCGTGTTACCCTGAAAGGGTACAAGAAACCACTGAACACAAAGGGATCCACTGCAGACCACTACATGTCTCACCCTTTCTCAAGGTCTCAGCACCCCACTTCTAGCCAAGGACACACATGGCTCATTTCACCAACCCAACAGCATTTCCTCACTCATAGAGTCTCTGTGTTTCTCTGTGGAGTTTCCGATAACACAAAGGTGCTATGGGACAGGTTTGCATCCTGGATGGAAGTTCACAGCTTCCATGGACACCCAAAGGACATAACCAACTGTCCTAATGTTGACATCTCAGAGAGAGAAAATGGACTCATTCCCCACCCCCACGGCCCCATTGCCCCCACAGCTTAGAGGAAAGCTGGGACACTTGTTCCTGTGGACACTCCTGCACGAGTGGATGAACAAGATCAGTGTGTGACTCTGCGGCTGAAATTCCCATCCCCAGGGAGGCTGACAGCAATAAAAAGATAACTTCAAAAGAGAATACAGGAGAAATCCCGTGATGGTCTGGCTGAGAGAGGCCAGGGGAGAGGCAGCCGGGCACTCAGGACAGCGTTACCCTCACCCAGCTGGGCACGCCACCGTACAGACACGGATACTGCAGGACAGGTGACCTCAGCCCCACTGCTGCTCAGCAGAAATGGGGCACGTGGCAGGAGGGATGCCCTTTGCCTCTTCTGCTGCTCTGCTGGGCACAGAGCTGACTCCCACCCCACAGCCCACATGAGGGCTGAGGGCTGTGCTGGATGGCTCAGGGAAGGCATCTGCACTGCAAGGGTGGCTGGAGGTGCCCGTATCTCCCCTGCAGCAGGCTTTCCATGAGCACCTCCCTCCTTTCCTGCCCATCTTCCACTGCCTGGAGCTCTGCCTGCCATGAGCTCTTTCCCTGGCCCCGCGTCTCTTCCTTGCCAGGGCTCACAGACCCCATGGCAGCCCCTGTGTGCCCAGCTCTGCCCTGCAGCCTCTGCGTGTGTGATAAAGGGGCTAAAGAGCAGGTCCGACAAACCCTGGAGAGACTGGAAAGGTGATGCCGATGCTGACTGTAGCCCCCAGAGCTGGAAACTGAAGACTCAGCTTCAGGAAAGCTCCTTATCTCTACAGGGATCCCTCCTTTGACCTTTCATTTAAAAGTCCCCTTGGACATGTGCCACTGCCCACCCAGTCCAGCAAGACGAGAAATATCAAGAGAAATTTACCCTCACATTAAGGGGACTCAAACTTAAAAAGTGCCCTCATGAACTCCTGGAAGTGATGTGGAGCTGTATACAGCCCTGACACACACAGTACCCTCTCAAGTACAGAAGGAATCTGCCTTGCTGGCAGGCACTCCTTCCACCTACAGCTTCTCCCCACACCATCATGGGGAGCTCCCCGGGCAGGCAGAGAGCTGACCCTGGCAGGTGGCAGAGTCCCTGCCCTGGCACACAGCCCCCGGGGGTGCAGGGACCCTGCTGCCAAGGACAGCCCTGCCCACCCCTGCCTGCACACCCACCTTCACAGCCCTTCGGCCATTCCTGGCAGAAGGCAGCCGTCATGCCCTGTGCCTCCGATGGTGAAGCAGGGAAGCCCCGATCTAGAGAATGTCCTCCTCTTCCACTGCAGAGAAGTTGTGAGCGTCCTCCTGAAAGGTCCCGCAGGCTGTGGGAGGTGCCAGCATTTAGAGATCTCTCCAGCCACTGCAGCTGCTTTGCTTTGGGAAGAGTTCTCCCCCATTCACCCGCAGCATCCTCCCTCTCCACACCGCCTTTGACCTCCCTCTGCCTCCCTGCTCTGCCCTCGCTGCCTGCAGGCAGTGCCCTCAGCCCTGCTGCACTGTGCAGAGGAGCTGCTCCTGGGCAGAGCTGTCTCTCTGCTGCGCTGCCCGCTTGCCAGGAGCTCCCTCCGTCCCAGCAGCACAGCCCAGCTCAGCAGCAGAGGACCAGCTGTGACTTTCTCTGCCTCCTCCCTGCACTCCCCCAATCCCTCGAGGGGTCCCTGCGCCTCCAGGGCTGACAGCTCCTCAAAGGCAGCAGGGGCTCTCCTGGGGAGCAGAGGTTGAAGCAGAATGAAGTCATCACCAACTGTGGCTCTCTGAACCCTGGACAGACTGATCCCTGCCGTGGGAATTGCTCTGCCAGGCTGTGCGGACCTACAGGAGGTGTCCATGTTCCCCTCTGGAAACCCCCAGTCCTGTCCCATTGCCAGGCAGGGCACGGAGGCAGTGACAGGGCGGGGATCATTCCCACCAGTGCAGGGCAGGGATGGAGCCAAGTCAATGAGGCATCTCAGCTCTCAGCAATGTTCCTGAGGCTGGAGGGACATTCAGCTTCTCCAGTGCACCCCACAGATCCACCGGAGGGGGGATTTCTCTGCCTCAGCTCAGCTGCCCAAAATCGGTGTGAGCTCCTTCTCTGAGCTGCCCTGAGAATAATGGAGACAGAGGCCAGGAGGGAGCTTTTCCCATGCAAACAGCGGGTGACATTTGAGGTGCCAGAGGTGGTTCAGGACACGTGCATGGAGCTGCAGGCTGTAATGGAGCGATTGCGAGAGACAGGGCAGCATGTGGGGGCATTGTCTTGGACCCTGGTGGGAAATTCCGTTGGCCAACTGAAATGATAGAAGATGACAGAACCACAGGATCACAGAGTGGTAGATGTTGGAAGGAACCTTCAGAGATCATCTAGTGCAACCCTCCTGCCAAAGCAGGGTCACCTAGACCAGGTTGTACTTGAGTTTTTCCTCATGTTGAGATGGAGTTTCCTGTGTTCCCGTTTGTGCCTATTGCCTCTTTTCCTATCACTGTGCACCAGTTAAAAGAGTCTGGCCCCATCCTCTTGACACCCACCTTCGAGGTATTGATAAGCATTGAGGAGATCCCCTCTCGGCCTTCTCTTCTCCAGGCTAAACAGACCCAGCTCCCTCAGCCTTTCCTTACATGAGAGGTGCTCCAGTCCCCTGATCAATTTTGTAGCCCTCTGCGAGACTCTCTCCAGTAGATGCCTGTCCTTCTTGAATTGGGGTACCCACAACTGGACACAGTATTCCAGATGCGACCTCACCAGGGTAGAGCAGAGCAGGAGGATGACCTCCCTCCACATTCTGGCCACAGTCTTTAATGCACCCCATTATATTATATTATGTTATACTATACCCCGGGATACCATTGGCCTTCTTTGCTACAAAGGCACATTGCTGGATCATGGTGAACTTGTTGTCCACCAGGACTTCCAGGTCCTCCTCCGAGGAGCATTTTTCAAGCAGGTCAACCCCTAACCTGTCCCAGTGCATGGGGTTATTCCTCCCTATGTGCAGGACCCTACACTTGCCCTTGTTGAACTTCATTGTGTTCCTCTCCATCCAACTCTCTCGCCTGTCCAGGTCTTGTTGAATGGCAGCACAGCCTTCTGGTGTGTCAGATGCTCCTCCCAGTTTTGTATCATCAGCAAACTTGCTGAGGGCTGCAAGCACACATTGACAGCTCACGTCCAAGTTTTCATTGGCCAATATCCTTAAGTCCTTTCCCACAGGACCGCACTAAGTCCATTTATCCCTTATCTACAGTGACAGTGAAGATTGTCCTGACCCAGGTACGGGACCTTGCATGTGTCCTTCTGCAACTTCATGAGGCTTGCATGGCCCTACTTCTCCAGCCTGTCCAGGTCCCTCTGGATGACATCCCTTTACCCTAACAAGTCAGCTGCACCACACAGCTTGGTGTCATCTGGAAATTTGCTGGCAGTGCCCTCAATCCCACTGCCTGTGTCACTGTTGAAGATATTAAATAGTATCAGTCCCAATACACACCCATGAGGGACAACCCTCATTACTGGTTTCTACTATGATATTGAGCCATTGACTAGAAGTCTTTAGACATTGCCATTAGCCAGTTCCTTGTCCATGTGACAGTCCATCCATCAAATCTGTTTCTCTCTAGTTTAGGGACAAGGGTGTTGTGCTGGACTGTATCAAAGGACTGAAAGAAGTCCAGGTAGATGCACATTAGTATCTTGTCCCTTATGGACCAACATGGTCACTCCATCATAGAGGGCCACTACATTAGTCAGGCATAAGTTTTCAATGGTGGAGCCATGCTGTCTGTCTGTAATCACCTCCCTGTCTTCCATACGCTTGGACACAAGGATGACCTGGTTCATGATCTTACCAGTCACACAGGTGAGGCTGACTGGTCATTAGTTCCCAAGGTCTACCTTCTGATGCTTGTTAGAAGTGTTCACAGTGTTGCTGGATCAAATTATGGCCATGCCCAAAGACTTTCTCTGCAGCACCGAGTCCTTTCTGGAAATTTTCTTATAAGCCCCAAAGTTCTGCAGAGTTTCTGCAGTCACTGAACCCCTCTCCAGACGACCTTGTCATTGCCCAGCCCGGTTTCTCTTACCTTGGAGGCAGCAGGGTTTGCTCTCTTTTTGGGCACCTCTTTGCCTCCTTCCTTTGCCATCTGCCAAACAATTGAGTATGTCTCTGCCCTCAAGAAAAGCCTTTGCCTATGTGGGGTCCTGGGCCCTTGGTCCCATGTTTCCCTGTAACAAGTCTGTGCTGGGCCCCGGTGCCACAGCTGAGGTGTTGCAGCTCAAGTGTGCACAGGCAGGAGGAGCTGGAGAAGAGCCAGGAGGTGCTGGAGCCTCACAGCGCTGTGACATTCTTTGATGAAATGCGATGTGTTGGGACAGCTTCCTCACCTGGGGCTCTGCAGTGGAGGGATAAAGGCTCTGCAGGAGAGAGTGGCAGAGAGGATGAGGAGGGCAGACACCCCCTGTGCAATGGGCAGCTTGGATGCCCGGAGGTCCTCTGTGGGCTGGGACACAGGTTGGGTTAGCTTTTGTCATTGAGTCCTGAGGTATTGTGTAATGGTATAGCGGAAGAAAAGTGCCTCCATCCTTTAACTCTCTCTGGTCAAGGACCTATTCTATGCAGCAAGGGAGAATAAGGAAGGGAGAAAGCCGTAAACAGGAGAACATGGCGGCACGAACCTCACTGAGAAATGATAAGGGAGGTGGTGATAAGAACCAAACCTGGTCAGTCACACTAATGGATGGGGACATTTCGGATGGTGAGAATGTTTATTCCAGTGATGTCACCTGATCGGGGACCCTGTCAGTTAAGAAACCAAGGAGAAAAGGTGGAAGCCAGAAACTGAAATATAGACACACAGACCTGACAAAGCAACCACGGAGACATCAACAAGAAATGCTCTTCACTCGCATAGCACTTTGGAGGTGTCCTATTGCTGTCCTGCACTCAGCATCACACACTCCCTATCACACTGTGAGAAAGAAGACCCCCAAGAATCCTTTGAGGGAAAGGATCCCCCTTCCTGTGGGAGCAGGGCTTGGCTGTCTGGATAGGCCAAAACATGTCAAGGACTGACTTGGCATCAGAGCCAGCCCCACATTTGATTTTCCATACTTAAGTGGTGCCTCATCAGGGCAGAGTAGATGGGGAGGATGACCTCCCTCTACTTGCTGGCCACGCTCTTCTTGATGCACCCCAGGATGCCATTGGCCTTCTTGGCCACCAGGGCACATTGCTGCATCATGGTCATCCTGTTGTCCACCAGGACTCCCAGGTCCCTTTCCACACAGCTGCTCTCCAGCAGGTCAGCCCCTAATCTGTACTGATGCATGGGGTTATTCCTTCCCATGTGCAGTCCCCTACACTTGCCCTTGTTGAATTTCATTAGGTTCCTCTCTGCCCAACTCTCCAGCCTGTCTAGGTCACCCTGTATGGTGGCACAGCCTTCTGGTGTGTCAGCCACCCCTCCCAGTGTTGTGTCATCAGCAAACTTGCTAATGGTACACTCAATGCCTTCATCTAGGTCATTGATGAATATATTGAACAGGACTGGACCCAGTTCTGACCACTGGGGAACACCACTTGTTCCTGACCTCCAACTAGACTCTGCACCACTAACCACAACCCTCTGAGCTCTGTCTCTCAGCCACTGTTCAATCCACCCCACTGTCCATTCATCCAACCCACACTTCCTAAGCTTGCCTGTGAGGATGATGAGGGAAACAGTCTCAAAAGCCTTGCTGAAGTCAAGGTAGACAACATTCACTGCCCTCCCCCCATCCACCAATCCACTCACTCCATCGTAGAAAGCTATCAGATTATTCAGACATGACTTCCCCTTCGTGAATCCATGTTTACTACTTGTGATAACCTTCCTTTCCTCCACATGCTTGGAGATGAAGCCCGGAATGAGCTTTTCCATCATCTTTCCAGGGATGGAGGTGAGGCTGACCAGCCTGTAGTTTCCTGGGTCATCCTTCTTCCCCTTTTTGAAGACTGGAGTGACATTGGCTCTCCTCCAGTCCTCAGGCACCTCACCTGTTCTCCAGCACCTTTCAAAGATGATGGAGAGCAGCCCAGCAATGACTTCTGCCATCTTCCTCAGCACTCGCGGGTGCATCCCATCAGACCCCATGCACCGGTGGGCATCCGGGTTAATTAATTGTTCTCTAACTTGTTCTTCTTCAACCAAGGAAAAGTCTTCCTTCCTCCAGACTTTCTCTATTACCTGCAAAGTCTGGGGCTCCCAAGGGCTACCCCGAGCAGTGAAGACAGAAGTAAAGAAGGCATTCAGCAACTCTGCCTTCTCTGCATCATCTGTCACCACGGCACTTGTGTCATTCAACAGTGGGCCCACATTTTCCCTTGTTTGCCTTTTGCCTCCTATGTACTTGAAGAAACCCTTCCTGTTGACCTTGACATCCCTTGCCCGATTGAATTCCAAGGCTGCCTTGGCTTTCCTCGTTTCATCCTGGCATTTCCTGATAGCATTCTTATACTCATCCCAAGTGGTCATCCCCTTCTTCTACATACTGTAAACTCCTTTCTTCCACCTGAGCTTTTTCAGAAGCTCCCTGCTCAGCCATGCAGGTCTCCTGCTTCCCTTGCTTGATTTCTGGCTCTTAGGGATGCACCAACCCCGAGCTTGGAGGAAGTGATGCTTAAATATCAGCCAGCTCTCTTGAACCCCCCCCCTAACCTCTAGAGCCCTCAACCATGGGATTTCTCCAAGCAGTTTCTTAAAGAGGTCAGTGTTAGCCCTCCTGAAGTCTAAGGTTTCTACCCTACTTGTCGTTTTGTGCATACTGCACTTAATCCTGAACTCTATCTTCTCATGATAGAGAGATGATACTGCATCCAGCTTTGAAGTCCTCAACATAAGAAGGACATGGACCTGCTGGAGCGTGTCCAGGGGAGAGCCATGAGGATGATCCGAGGGCCAGAGCACCTGTCCTATGAGGAGAGGCTGAGAGAGTTGGGGCTGTTCAGCCTGGAGAGGAGAAGGCTGTGGGGAGATCTTATTGCCGCCTTCCAGTACCTAAAGGGGGCCTACGGGACAGCTGGGGAAGGTCTTTTTACTAGGGCATGTAGTGAGAGGACGAGGAGGAATGGCTATAAACTGGAAGAGGGCAGGTTTAGATTAAACATTAGGAAGAAGTTTTTCACTTTAAGGGTGGTAAGGCACTGGAACAGGTTGCCCAGAGAGGTTGTTGAGGCCCCATCCCTGGAGGTTTTCAAGGCCAGCCTGAGCGTGGCCTTGGGCAACCTGGTCTAGTGGGAGGTGTCCCTGTCTATTTCAGGGGGGTTGGAACTCAATGATCTTCAAGGTCCTTTCCAACCTAAACCAGTCTATGATTCTATGATTCTATAATTCTATGATCACTGCAGCATAGTCTGCTCCCAGCCTGAAAGGCCTCCACCAGTCCCTCTTTGTTTGTCAGTCCTAGGTCCAGTAGTACCCCTCTCCTTGGTGGCTTCTCCTCCACCTGAGTCAACAAGTTGTCATCAATGCGCTGGAGGAACCTCCTGGACTGTACATGTCCAGCTGTGTGGCCTTCCCAGCAGATATCAGGGTGATTGAAGTCCCCCATGAGAACCAAGGCCTGTGATTGGGAGGTGATTCTCACCTGGCTGTGGAAGGCCTCATCATCTTCCCCATCCTGATCAGGTGGCCTGTAATAATCAACCACAACAGTGTCTCTCATATTACCCTGCTCCTTGATCCTTACCCACAAGCTCTCAACTCGCTCTTCATCCACCCCCAGGCAGAGCTCGATACATTCCAGTTGCTCTTTCACATAAAGAGCAACCCCACCACCTCTCCTTGCTGGCCTGTCTTTCCTAAAGAGAACACAGCTGTCCTGATGGCGTTCTAGTCATATGAGATATCTCACCATGTCTCAGCAATTGCAATGAGATTATGGCCCTGTGACCGCACACAGATCTCTCATTCTTGTTTGCTCGCCACGCTGCGTGCATTAGGGTATAAGCATTTCAGAGAGGCCAATGTGTGTGTAGCTTTTGTCCTTGAGGATTGGTGGGCCTTCCGAATCTCAAAAATATAAGCCATCCCTGGAGGTGTTCAAAACCAAACTGGATGGGGCATTGAGCGAACTGCTCTAATGGGAGGTGTCCATGCCCATGGTAGGGGGTTTGCCCCTAGATGATCTTTAAGGTCCCTTCTAACCAAAACCATTCTGTGATCCTATGACCTCTCCAGTTTCCCTTCCATCTTCCTGCTGGCTCTCCACTGACTCCCATGGAACTGCAGAGCCCTTGTTTGTGCGTACCTCATTTCAGTGCTTTACTTTGGAGGCACTTCACATTTGAAGGTGTTTCACCTTGTGAGTCTCCATTCACTCCCAGCTCAGGACACATGGCCAGTCCCCATCCTCCCCTGACCCCTCCAAACTCTTTTCCAGAGAGACCTGTATATGCCATCAGTCCTGTCATACAGGACGTAGCCTGAGGAGGTGATTGGGAGCTCATGCCCCACCTTCCCTGCCATTGGACACTGAGAAGAGAGCCTGTAAAAACAGAACTCTTGGTACAGTAGAACCCACAGCTACCGTGTGCTTAACCCCTAACACAGGAAGAACACAAAGAGAACAGACACTTTAAAAGACAATTTATTGGCAACATTTATTGGCAGGAACTTTGGAGGAAGAGTCCAGGGTTCAGGCACTGCACCCAGGAGATGCCCGTTTATTGAAGAGCTGCTATTGGACAGTGCTCATCTAAGCCAGAAATATGCAAGCGTCAGACATAACATTATCAAGGATACTGAGGAGAAGTAGTATAAACCTAGAGCATTACCTATAAGCAGCATTATCATAAGGGAAAAAACCGGACACCTGGCCCAAGATAAAGTCTGTAAAATGTGCAGAGAAAGGGAAGGAGGTTAGTGTTGGTGAAACGATGGCCATTGAGCCAGTTTCCATAATGTGTTCTTGAGCTCCTGGTTCCTCATGCTGTAGATGAGGGGGTTCACTGCTGGAGGCACCACCAAGTACAGAAAGGACACCAACAGGTTCAGGGATGGGGAGGAGATGGAGGGGGGCTTCAGGTGGGAAAACATTCCATTGCTGAGAAAGAGGGAGACCACGGAGAGGTGAGGGAGGCACATTGAAAAAGCTTTGTGCCGTCCCTGCTGTGAGGGGATCCTCAGCACAACCCTCAAGATCTGCACATAGGAAAAGAGAATGAAAGCAAAAAACCTGAATCCTAGTAAGACACTAACTACAAGGAGCCCAACTTCCCTGAGGTAGCCTGAATATGAGCAGGAGAGCTTGAGGATGTGGGGGATTTCACAGAAGAACTGGTCCAGAGCATTGCCTTGGCAGAGGGGGAGTGAAAATGTATTGGCCGTGTGCAGCACAGAACAGAAAAACCCACTGCCCCAGACAGCTGCTGCCATGCAGACACAAGCTCTGCTGCCCAGGAGGGTCCCGTAGTGCAAGGGTTGGCAGATGGCAACATAACGGTCATAGGCCATGACAGTGAGGAGAAAATACTCAGCTGAAATGAAAAAGAAAACAAAAAAGAGCTGCACAGCGCATCCCAAGTAGGAGATGGCCCTGGTGTTCCGAAGGAAATGGCCATGGCGTTGAGGAGAGTGGTGGAGATGGATCCCAGGTCGAGAAGGGAGAGGTTGAGGAGGAAGAAGTACATGGGTGTGTGGAGGCGTTGGTTGCAGGCGATGGCAGTGATGATGAGACCGTTTCCCAGGAGGGCAGCCAGGTAGATGCCCAGGAAGAGCCTGAAGGTCAAGAGCTGCAGCTCCTGTGTGTCTGCGAATGCCAGGAGGAGGAAGTAGGTGATGGAGCTGCTGTTGGACATTTGCTGCCTTTGGGCAGGAGAATATGTCCAGGAAGGAAAAGGCAGTTAAAAGTTAGTGAAGATTTTTCTAAGAGAAAATCTACTCTTTATCTCTCAGAGACTGCTCCTCCTTCTTAAAGAAGGCTTTTGGCAGGTCCCGTTTGTGAGCTCTGGTTTGTGGTGGCTGAGGTTGCCCTACAGAGCAGAGGGCTCTTCTGTGAGCTCTGGAGGGGTCAGTCCTGCCCTACAGCAATAGGAAATAAGAGCACGGGGTGAACTCAGATTAAATCCACTCCCGATATCAAACACCTTTTCAGCATTGTTGTTCCCAGTTCACCTGACTGCAGAGCAGAGCTGTGGGGATTTTGTTTTGTTTGTACTGTTCTGGTGTCCTCAATGTACCTGAGGAGTGTATTTAAGGCAGAAATTCTTGGACTTTCTGCTGCACTTCATGTGAAGCCTTGTGGGTCCTGAGGGGCCAAGGGTGTCCCTTAGTGTGGAACGAGGGGAATCGATCTGTCCAGCAGCCCTGGTCTCAGCTGTCCTGTGCTGGCACCTCTTTGAGCTGATGATGATCGACACAGATGTTCCCCTGAGAATGAACTGGACATGGCTGGGACTAGAGGAATGCAGTTTCCAAGCGGAGCTCTCCAAATCCTTCACTCGGTCTCATCATACCTGAGGAGGATCTCAGCTATCCCCTCCCAGCCAGGGACACAGAGGACTCTCTGCAGCTGCCTGCGCCAAGACGCCCAGCAGCATTGCCATGATCTTAGCCCTGAGGGGTGTCCTCCATGGGGCTGCTGGATAACCCAGAGATGCCATGGGAAAGCTGTGCTCACCTGGAGAGTAGCCTGCAGCCTAGCACGAGCCCTTCTGAGAACGAGTTGAGTGTCCTAGAGATGGGGGGTCTGGAAGGGAGAATTGGGTCATTTGTTTTGCCCTGAACCCACATATTTGGAGGGGACTTTACTCCCATGGACACACGGTCTTGGCAGGACCCAGAGGGTTGGTCTCTTAACTGCAGCTTAGCCCCAGCCCTCATCCCAGCAAGTCAAGTGCTGACCAGAAAAGGAGCAGATACAGGAGGGGAAAACTGGAGAAATGCCCCAGTGCTGCTGCTGAGGGTGGCAGAAAAGGAATGCGGTCAGGTATTTGGTAATTTCCCCTCTTCAAGGGTGAGGCCGCTGGGAAGGTGCCCCATGGCCTTGAGGGCAGAGGTTGGACTGCATGGGAGAGGAGAGCAGGGGGTTGCTCCAGGGAAGGCATCTGCCCTGCAGGGGATGGCAGGGAGGTGCCGGGCTCCCCCCTGCCAGGGCATATCTGGCAGCATCTCCCTCTTTCCCCTGCCCATGTCTGGGCTGCCGGGAGCTGCACCTGCCTGGAGCTGCTTCTCTGTCCCAATGTCTCCTCCCTGTCAACGCTCATAGACCCCATCTCACACTCAGCATGTCCAGCTCTGCCCTGCAGACCCCTCCTGGCAGCACAGCGCTGCCCAGGGGCATCTCTGGGTGTGTGTGGGCTCTGGAGGGGCTCAAACGAGTACTAATGAGAACGGTGGTCCCCTTGCCTTCTCCACAAAGGAGAAATACATTCCCACCTCCCACTGCCCACCCAGCCAGCCAAGAGGAGAAAACTCACAGCACACACTCGTTCTCTTTCAGGGGAAAGGTTCCTTTGTGTTCTTCTTCAGAAAGACCCTCTGCAAATGTCCTGGGGGTGTTCTGGAGCTGTGAGCAGCCGTGACCCATGCAGCACCCTCTTCAAAGCAGAAGGAACCTGCCCTGCCTTGCTGGGGGTCACTCCTCCTACCCAGAGATACTTCTCACACAACGGTGGGGAGCTCCCCGGGCAGGAAGAGAGCTGACCCTGGCTGGCGGCAGAGTCCCTGCCCCCGCACGCAGCCCCCGGGGGTGCAGGGACCCTGGTGGCAAGGACAGCCCTGCCCACCCCTGCCTGCACACCCACCTTCACACCCCTGCAGCCTTCCGTTGGAGAAGGCAATCCTCATGCCCCGTCCCTCTGATGGTGCAGCAAGGAATCCCTGATGTGGAGCATGTCTGCTCTACACTAGAGAGCGATCCCATAGGCTGTGAGCTAGAATGTCTTTCCGAGATTCTTCCAGGAACCACAGTGTCATTGCCCTGCACCCAGAGACTTACCCTGTTCAGGGTGTAAAGATTTCTCCTCCCGTCAGGTGTCAGCTGTCCTCCCACTCCAGACTGCATTTACGCTCTCTCTGCCTCTCTTGTCTCCCCTCGGCGCCTTCAGGACCAAGCAGCTACCCTGCTGTGCTGTGCAGAGGAGCTGCTCCTGGGCAGAGCTGTCACTCTGCCATGCTGCTTCTTGCCATGAGCTCCCTCCTTCCCAGCAGCCCGGCCCAGCTCAGCAGAAGAGGACCTGCCCAAGGTGGCACTTTCTTCTCTCCTTCCAGGCTCCCACCAGGCATCCCTGGGGCGCCAGGGGACCTGCTAAAGTAATCACTGATGTTCCCTCCCTCAGCTGGAGGGAGACTTATGTCCTGTGGCATTTCTTTCATTAGAAAAAGAGTTGGATATGAGAATCACCTCCTCTAGTCCCAGTAGTAGAAAGGACGCCAGGAGGGTGAAAGGAAAGGATGTAATTTTTCCAAGCCAGGGTGGAGGGCACAGTTCCATGGAGTGAATTTTGGCATTTCATCCTGGGTCTGAAGTCCCTGGGCTAGAAAGTCATTCACTTGTCTTTTGTCAATGTCTTGGCTCTGAAGTGAAGCCTTTGCACACATGGGGTCTTGGACACTTGGTACCAGGCAAGTCACAGCTTGTCCGGTGCCACAGCTGGGGTGCTTCAGCCTCAATGTGCAGCAATGCCTGCCGCGATGAAGAGACGGGACACAGCTTGATGCAAGCAAGATGTCGATTTATTAGGATTTTTAGGATCCTTATATCCATAGCAAAGGCAGCATGTCTTCTACTGATTGGCTAATTTTAGGCACTAGACATTTACTCATTGGTTAATACTAACATACCTTCCCTGCCCAAACTACAAGGTCTTTTTTCAACACAATTTACTATCTGTATCTCTCAACAGAGCAGGCACTCTCTGTTCCTTCTAGGCAACACTGTTAACTAGTTCCTCCCAGGGTTTGTGGCCAACGAGTTCCAGCACGTCCTCCTTTATCAGTTGTTTAACACTTGAAGTTTTGTTGAGGCTAGCTGAGCTCTGGCCTTCATCTCCCCCTTCCTTTTGCACAACAAGAATCTTCTTAATAGATCTCGCAATTAACTTCTGTAAGCATTGTAACAAGGAAGGTAAAAGGAATAACAAAAGAATAAAGACAACCAAAGCATATACAGCCCCTTTGACAAAGCTTCTTAACCATCCTGACAAACCCCATCCTCCAAAAAGTTTGTCTAGCCAATCCCAACTATCATCCTGCCGGAGATTAAAAATCCCCGCCTTAAGCTGTTGAATACTGGCATGAATTGATTCTGAGTGGTCAGAAAGATTCCTACAACACATGCCCTCAAAGTCCTCACATCCATGGCCTTGCACTAATAACAAAAAATCTATAGCAGCTCTATTTTGCAGTGCAGCATGTTGAACACTGTCAACATCTAACAAAAGGTTAGATAATGCATTACTACTAGCATTAGTCTGTTTAGCAAGCCAACAGCCAAGTTTATCCAGAGTTGCTAAGGCCTTTCCAGCGGCCGCGCCAGGTAACAAGAGAGAGGCAGAGAAGTGTTTACTAAAAGTCCAAAAATCCAGGTTATCATCACAATTGGGGGTATATGCATGAATACCACGCTTTGCTGTATGAGAAAGACGATGTTGTAAAATCGCAGAGGTGTTAGGAGTTAAGACAGAAAGGCGCCCAAGGCTACATGGACCTCCTTTAATATGAGAGGGACTTGCGGGCCATGCTCGGTCCCCGCAAATAAGGAATATTCCCGGTGGTAAGGATAGGGGAACTTGACCAGATTTAGATAGGTTTGTTGACATATAATTACACCATGCAGTGGTGTTTCTAAACATGGGATGGACAGGGGAGACATTCAATGCTTTAGACTGATTCTTACCCGTGTAGTTGAATTTTACACAAAAATCCATCTTTACTGAGCTGAGAAGCTCGATCTCTTGTGGTTCTATGTTAGCGGTTGGGAGATAGGAGGTCCACGCATCCCAATTATCGGTCACATTTTTTGACACATTTCTAGTTGGTCTCTATGTCTGAGTCCCATCGCCCCTGTTGGTCATTCCACCACAAGCTGACTGATTTATGTGAGTTTCCAGATCCATCGGTAAATACAGTGAGGGCTTGTAGTGGCAAATCACTCCTTTTTGGTTTGGGTAACAGAGAGAAATTGCTATTAAATAGTTTATGTGGAGGTGGGTGAGATGTAAGTTGACCTGTGTAACCCTCCAGCGCTATGCAAAAGGCATCTGATTGCTGATAAAGCCACTGTAAATGCACTTTTGTCACAGGCAAGCAAATGGATACAAAATCGACTCCTGACAATGTCAACAGCCGCTGTCTAGCTTTAACGATCAGGAAAGAAAACATCTCATGCTGTGTTAAGATACTTTTTGTAGGTTGGTTTGGCAGGAAAACCCACTCGATAATTAATAGTGGATCTGATTTCTGAGGATCCCATTGAAACATCAGTGCATGAGGCTGTCGAGCAGGATTTAAAATAATTAGGTAAAAGGGTAACTTAGGGGCCCATCGATGTGCTTGCCGGTGAGCAATTGCTGCAGCACCCTTCTGCAGAGAATCAGTAGCCTCAGGGCCAAGGCTACGGGGGGAACTTAGATTTGCATCCCCTTTAAGTAATTCAAATAAGGGACCCAATTCCACATTAGAAATCCCCAACAGTGGTCAAACCCAGTTGATTGTCCCCAGTAATTTTTGCACATCATGTAAGTCTTTTATATCTGTTCTTATCTGTAAAGATTGAGGAATTATAGTTTGAGCTCTTATGAGCTAGCCTAAATATTTCCATGGTGGTATTTTCTGAATTTTTTCCGGCGCGATACAGAGGCCTGCCGAATCAACGGCAGCCGTGACAAGGGCTACAGCTTTCTCCATGACCTCGTGATGTTGCGCAGCCACCAGGATATCATCCATATGGTGGTACAATAAAACATTGGACATTGCAGTCCTGACAGGACTAAGCACTTTAGCTATGTACCACTGACAAATTGTAGGGCTGTTCTTCATTCCTTGTGGCAGCACAATCCACTGGTATCTCTGCAACGGGGCTTGCATGTTGATGCTTGGGACTGAAAAAGCAAATTTAGGAGCATTGTCTGGATGCAGTGAAATATTAAAGAAGCAGTCTTTAAGGTCAATAACCGTCAAATACCAATTCCGAGGAATCATAGTGGGGGACGGGAGTCCTGGTTGGAGGGCTCCCATATCTTCCATAGCGTCATTAATTTTCCTGAGGTCATGGAGCAGGCGCCACTTGCCAGTTTGTTTTTTAATTACAAAAACAGGTGAATTCCAAGGACTATATGCCCACAATATGCCCTTTTGTTAACTGTTACGTAACTAACTCTTGGAGGGCACGAAGCTTTTCCAACGGTAGGGGCCATTGATCTACCCAAATAGGGGAATCCGTTTTCCATGTTAATTTTAGGGTGTCGCGCACTTCAATGGCCCCGTCTAAAAATGGGTCCGAATGGACATTCCCCATTGTGACAGCACATCACCCCCCCACAGAATCATGGGAACAGGTAACACAAAAGGTTTAACAGAGGCTATATGCCCTTCTGGGCCTTTGATTTGGATCAATTCCAAACTTTGTTGGCTACTACCAGTTCCTCCAATTCCTGCCAACGCCTGGGAAACGTTAGCTAGAGGCCATTGCGGGGGCCACTTAGCTTGAGAAATCACCGTAACATCAGCTCCAGTATCAATGATTCCATTTAGCACTACTTGCTGTCCCCTGCGGGTAAGGGTACATTGACATACAGGTCGCTTTTGGGAAATGGACTGCACCCATAGAATTCATGGGTTCCCCGTAGATCCAAAGCCTCCCCGCCTTTGTTGGGACTGGGTAGAAATGGGGGAGCCCGCCTCCTTGGGAATCAGTATTAACTGTGCAATACGGCTACCTTTCGGTATTGTGCAGGGGGGGAACGGGGTCCGTGCCATGATCTTAATCTCATCAGTACTGTCAGAATCAATGACCCCTGGTAACACAAAGAGTCCTGACAAGGTTGTAGACGACCTACCTAACAGTAGCGCTT
>JAHREF010049707.1:0-10570 GCA_033628625.1 Charadrius hiaticula | reverse complement strand
ACCAGCGCCGCGCGGCTCCACAGCGCCGGGCTGCCCCGGTCCCTGGCCACCACCGTCACACGGTGCTCGGACGCCTGCTCGCGGTCCAGCGCGCTCGCCGTCACCACCTTGTACGAGCCGCCCGACGACGCCACGATCGACAGCGGCGCCTCGCCCGACAGCTCGCACGACACCTGGCCGTTCTCCCCGGAGTCCCGGTCCAGCACTTTCAGCAGGGCCACCACCGTGCCGGCCGGCGCGTCCTCGGGCACCGGGCTCGACACCGACAACAACGTGATTTCGGGCGCGTTGTCGTTCTCGTCGCTGATGTCTATCTGCACCTTGCAGTGAGCCGTGAGCCCGCCGCCGTCCCTCGCCTCCAGACCGAAGCTGTATTTGCTCTTCTCCTCGAAATCGAGCGGCCCCGCCGTCCTCACCTCCCCGCTGTCGCTCTCCACAACGAACAACGCGCGGACGTCGTCCGCGACGTTGCCGAAGGAGTAGGAGACCCGCCCGTTGGAGCCCGCGTCCGCATCCGTGGCTCTCACACGCAGCACCAGCGACCCGGCCGGCAGATTTTCCGGCACTCGCGCCTCGTACACGCTTTTACCGAACACGGGCGCGTTGTCGTTGGCGTCCGTCACGTTGACGCGAATCTGGACAGTCCCGGACCTCACGGGGTCCCCGCCGTCCAACGCCGTCAGCACCAGCTGAAAGGAGCTCTGCTTCTCGCGGTCCAACTCTCTCTCCAGCACCAATTCCGGCTGCTTGCTTCCATCCGGGCTCTCCTTGAGGGCCAGGCTGAAGAATGGGTTGGTAGTGATCTGGTAAGTCAGCAGCGAGTTGCTGCCCACGTCCGCGTCTCGCGCCATCTCCAGCGGAAAACGAGTACCGGGAAGCGTCAACTCTGTGATCTCGAGGTCCAGAGCAGCCTTGCTGAAGGTCGGTGCGTTGTCGTTGACGTCCTGGATGGCCACCTCGACGTGGAAAACGTTGAGCGGGTTCTGCACCAGCGCCTCGAAGCTGACGGAGCAGGACGCCGACTCGCCGCACAGCTCCTCCCGGTCCAGCCGCTCGCTCACGTACAGGTTCCCGCTCTCCCCGCTCACCGTGAAGTAGTGCTTCTCCGCGCTGAGACGCAGCTTGCGAGCCGGCAGCTCCGCCGGGCTCAGCCCCAGGTCCCGCGCCAGCGGCCCCACCAGCGAGCCTCTGCCCAGCTCCTCGGCGATGGCGTAGCGGATCCGCTCCGGCGCCGCCCGGCACCACAAGCCCAGCAGCAAGGCGGCCAGCAGCAGCACTCGCCCGCCCGATCGCCCGCACCTCTGCCGCTGCCCGCCCGCCATTCTCGGCACCGCTCGCCGCGCTCTTCGCTCCTGCCGCCGCTCTCGCTGCCTTCCAGCCCCGCTCCGCAGCGAGCGCAGGGGCCGCCGGACGGCAGCGATCTCGGCGCCGCCTCGGACGCCGCTGCTCCCCTCTCGCCTCTGCTGCCCGGGCCGCTGCCGCTCTGGCCGCCGCCGGGCGAGTCAGCAGCCTGCGGGGGCAGGACGCTGCGGCGGCTCCGGCTGTGGCTCCGGCTGCGGCTCCAGTGCCGCTCCGCCTCGGCCAACAGCGGCACCCGGAGGTGCCGCCACGCCACTGCAGCCGCCCGATGGCCGCGCTCCCCGGGGACCCGGTCTTTTGCCGCCTGTTCCGTGGCTGTCCCCAACTTTGGGGTCTCTCTTTTGTTTGAATCAGGAAGCGCAGGAGCCCTTTCTTAATTCGACTCCAAAGGCTTTTAGAATGAGAGAAGTTGTCGGGTAATTTTCGTATCATCTCCTTGAGTCGGAATGAATAACCGGTAACAATTATTCATAGCAGAGCAATAAGTAAAGGTTCTCAGCTGCTCTGAAGAAAATCAAGATGGAATTATAAGAGCGAGAAATTATGTTCTGACTAGGGACGAAATTAGAAGCATTTCAGGCAGGAAGAATTCGTGTTAGAGTAATAACAACTAGCAGGGGTCAGTGCATTCCTTTCGTGATGGGCCATTAAAAGGTTTCCATCTTACCTGAAATTCTTCTTTTTGCTCTTGGAAGTCTCCGATGGTTGTCCTACTGTTGACTTTTCTTGTCGGGAGGAGATCAATTACAGTGAGAAATGTTTCACCCTAAAGACAGTATGTATAGCTCTATGCAAAGATGGCAGAACAACATTTACCATTTTGTTTATGATTCACAAAGGTTCCTTCTTTTAGGTCTCCATACTTGAGGATCTGACAATAGGGAAGTGCAAAGCTATGTCAAATCTTTCATAGAAACAGAGAATGGTTTGGGTTGGAAGGATCCTTCAAAGATCATCTAGTCCAAACCCTCTCCGATGGGCAGGGACATCCTTCACTAGGTCAGGTTGTGCCAAGCACAGTCAAACCTGTCCTTTAACACTTTCACTGGTGAAGCATCAACAACTTCCCTGGGAAACATGTGCCAGTGTTTCAACACTCTCATCCTAACACATTTCTTCCTTTTGACCATTTGAAACCTACCCTCTTTCAGTTTAAAAATGTTGCCCCTTTCCCTGTCATGACATGCCCGTCTTCCTTTAAAGCCCCTTTTCCATACTAAAAAGGCACAATAAGTCTCCCCAGAGCATTCTGATGTCGATGTCCAACTCCTTCAGAGCTCCCCTGTCTTCTCTACAAACCCACACAACTGGCAGGTTTCCTTCTGACCCTCTCATCATTGGCAAAATCCTGTCATGAGAGGATAAGAGGCTTTGATCGCACCAAGGACGGAGGTACAGTTGCCTGTTCACCACCACTCTGAGAAGAAAAAGAAGGATTCTAAAGCACGTGAATGATAAATGGCACAAATAAATGAGGAGCCATCATCCCACAGAGTATAGATCATCAAACTGCAATTCATTCATATCTCAAGGGTAGCCCTAAAGACTTACTCTGGACTACATAGGAGGCAGTTTCATTTTAAGAAAGGGTCATCAGCTCTCAGAAATTTGTTTCTACTGTGTGGCTTGCTCATCTGCATAGGAATATGAAGCCATAAGTCTAAAGACCTTCTCAAGGGCAATTTCTCAAGCTCTGCCTTCTGAGAAACTACGACAGATTATCTCTCAGCTTCCTCACACATAAAATTATGTCTTACCTACCTTTCAGAACAGGGAAACCAGCATAACAAAACAATTGGCACAGGCCTTGGCACCAGGCATGAAACCAAACCATTCCTTCATTGCTCTGCATTCACAGCCTTTAGTTAATCCACAGACAGTGTCCCATATTTTGCTTGTATGTCAGCCAAATGAAAAAGGGCATTCCCTTTAGGGAAACAAAAGTAAATGTTCCAACGGGCATAAGCAATCTGCAACTCAGTTAAAGACTCAGTCATAAGGATCAGTTCATAGACACCAGCATGCACATGGGCAATTTGGAAGTTACTTGACTCTGCAGTTTTTAACGCAATGTTTCCATCTATGTCCAATAACTAACATTCACAGGAAATGCTGTATTGGACAGGACAGTTCATAAAATGAGTAAATCCAATTCCCTACATTTACACCAATTTTAAGACTGACAAAACCCCAGCAGTTACTTCACATTAGCAAGAGGCACTAGTAACAGCTGAAGATCAGTCAAGGCTGGCGAAAAACATATACAATCAGGAGAAAACATTTCATACAGCAGGTATTAGACACAGTGCCGCTGAAGCAAGTTTGCACTTCCATGGTTACTGCTTGCAGCCAAAATTCACCAGAGGATTGTCATCCCCTTCCAGGAGTTTGCTAAAGGCAGCCTTAGTGTAAGTGACAGAGGCCTTGGCACTGGTCATGAAATTGTACCATCACCCAGCCAGATGGGAGATTCAACCTCATTTTTCCTGTTTCAAGGCCACTCTCTCACCAATGTGGCATGGACTTCTCACGATCTGTATGTTACAAGCAAGAGCATTGCTTCCAGTGAGACATTACCAGACACACATTTTAGGACACAGTATCAGACACACACAGGCAAACCTCTACCTCATCACAACAAGTGAGGCAAGAACTAAACTACTTCTCACAGGAAACCTCACACAACAGGAAAGCAAACTGATGAACCACAGCTTGGCCAGCTGGAGTCCAAACTATGTGATATCCAGATATAGGACACTTTGAGACCTATTTTCTGTAGGCCGGTAATAAAGCCTGGGAATTGACAAAACGCATTCCTCATCTCCACCACCACCTCCTCACACACAACACCCGAGAGACTCCACCCAAAGAAAAGCTGCCCAGACAACGTCTCCTTACCATGGATAATATTTGACCTCTCAGCTTCCATATGTGACAAGCAAGAGCATCACTTCCAGTGGGATTTTATGGAAACATACTCTTTGCAGCTTTAAACATGAAAAACACATATGGGACAGTCAGCTAAATGTAACAGATGTGATCTTCCACACATTAGCTGAAAAGACAGCCCACCTTGAGCTCATCAAAACAAGCAAGGCAAGAAGTGAACACCTCCAGAATTGAAGTGATTAGAACATATTCTTTGACATTATGGCACTTTAGTAGGCACAATTTAGTAGGAAATGGAGACACGGTTGGCTCCCCCAAAATTCCCTTTATGGATTTATCATAAGTACATCAATAAAGTGTTAAACCAAAACTTGATGACAACATGCAAACACACAGCAAGCACCTCCCAGAGCTCCAGATCCAAACTTACTTGCGTAGAAGAGATTCATATTGTGTTATACTACAGCTAGGCATTGAACAGGGAAAGAGCAAACCATCCCTCTTCTGTCCTTCAACAGCGCATTCCACTACCATTCCTAAATTCCCATGACCCTCGTCTCCAACCCTGCATAGCTCACAGGTTTGTGTGTTCACTGCACTTCAGAAAAGAAGCATCAAGGTTTGAAAAGTAAAAGAGGAGTTGTCCTCCAGGAGAGATAGAGTCAGTGAACAGCGCGTAACACAGTAATGCATAATAAAACACAAAGCCCCGCTCTAACGAAACTTGAGCCAACAGCAGCCCCACTTTACTTCCCTCCCACACCAACTGTAATTCTGCACAATGCTGGGCATCTGAGCAATACAGGGGATCTGAGCAACTGGGAATCAAGTGCACATTGCCAACTCATTTCTCATCCAGCACTGCCCTCAATCCTTGTCCCAGTCTGTACTGAAACTGGGGTTTACCCAAACCTGGGCACGGGGCCTTGCACTTGGCCACCTTCAAATTAAACAGGTTGACGTAGGCCCACTCCTCAAGCCTGTCCAGGTCCCTCTAGCATGGGATGCCTCTAGGGATGTCTTCCCTTCCCTCTAGCACACCAATGCTACCACTCAGCTCAATGTTGTCTGCAAACTTGCTGTGTTACAGTCAATCCTACTGTCTGTGTCATTGTTTTGGTTTGACCCCAGTCAGATATAAAGACCATACAGCTTCTTGCTTATGCTCTGGCTTAGGATGGGAGAGAGACACAGAAGATTAAAAGTGAGAAAACTCACGGGTTGAGACACAGAAAATTCATTAAGTACAGGAAAAACTGTGTACACAAGCAAAACAAAAGAAGGATTTAATTTACTACTTCCCATGGGCAGCCATGTGTTCACCATCTGCAGGAAAGCAGCGCTCCAGCGCATGTAATTGTTACTTGGGAAGACAAACACCGTATCTCCAAGCATCCCCATCTTTCTTTTTCTTCCCGAAGAATTAGATACTGAGCATGATGTCACATGATTTAGAATAGCCCTTTGGTGGGTTGCAGTCAGCTGTTCCAGATGTATCCCCTCCCAACTTCTTGTGCATTGCCAGCCTACTCCCTGGCAGGGCGGTAGGAGGAGCAGAAAAAAGCCTTGACTGCTCAGCACAACCAAGACCATCAGTGTTTCACCAACACTATTTTCATCCCAATGCCAAAACATAGCACGATACTAACTGCTAGCAAGAAAGTCAACTCCATCCCAGATGAAACCATGACACTCATTGATGACAGTGTTAGTGATACATATCAGATACTGCAACAGATATGAATGGATCAGGTGCAATAATATTTCTTAGGAAAAGCATATTGAGCTGAAGGAGCTGAAATTGCATGGTACCACAACTGTGTGCCTAACAGGGTAACTATGACAAGCAGGGAACTGACCGTCAGTTCTGCTACAGCCCCCTGCCAACAGAGCTTCCCCAGTTCTTCCCTCCAGCCCTACACAACCGGCAGGTTTGCTTCTGACCCTCAGAATTACCAAAAACATATCACAAGGATATAATGCACCACAATTACACCAAAAAAAAGGAATCTCCTCCCCTCTTTTATCACATGCAACATTCCACACAGATGGGACTTCTACTGGTGTCAAGCTTTAATCTCCTCTCCCTACCACAACCAGAAAACAAATATAACCTCACATCTCTTGCCTTCCACAAAATCTGTAGCATGAGCAAGAGGCACTAATCACAGAATCACAGAATCACAGAACAGTCAGGGTTGGAAGGGACCTCTGGAGATCATCTAGTACAACCCCCCTGACAAAGCAGGGTCACCCACAACAGGTTGTACAACCTGTTACACAACAGGTTGTGTCTAGAGTGGGAGACTCCACTGCCTCCCTGGGCAGCCTGTGCCGGTACTCTACCACCCTCAAAGTAAAGAAATTCCTCCTCATTTTTAGATGGAACTTCCTTTGTTCAAGTTTATACTGTTACCTCTTGTCCTGTCACTGGGCACCACTGAAAGAAAACTGTTCCCATCCCCCTGGCACCCTCCCTTGAAGTATTTTTAAGCATTGTCCTTCTTGGCCACCAGGGCACATTGCTGTCTCATGGTCATCCTGTTGTCCACCAGGACTCCCAGGTCCCTTTCCACAGAATCGCTCTCCAGGAGGTCAGCAGCTACACGTGGCTATATAAAGGTACGCCACTACTTTGAACTAAACCTATACATATAGGAAACCAGGAAGAGAAAGAAAAAAAAATTAACCAGAAAGGCAAGCAAATGTTAGTCTCATCAGGGAAACTTACTGGGAAGTCTTCTTAAACTTATCTTAAACTTTGTTATCACTGCGGTTTCAAGAACACGTGCAAGCCTAAGGTCTTCCTCTGGACAACATAGTAGGGGACGTCATTTTAAGAAAGAGTCATCAGCTCTTGTCCATTTTTTTCTGCTATTTTTTTCTTGTCATCTACTTATAAATATGAATCCCTAAGTGTAAGCACTTATCATAGGCCTCTTTCTCAAGTTAAGTCATCCTAAGCTATCTTCAGCTGCCTGACGGCTTACCAGGGTCAGGAGTTCCTGCAAAACAACACTCACACTTTCAAAAGCGAAAGTATTATCCAGACATGTTGAAATGAACTGTGGCTTTGCAAGAAGCAAAGGCCTGAAAAAAAGTGTAATTCTATCTATGAAGAAACTCTACGTCATAATGTTCCAATGAAATATGGATGGATAAAGGAGCTTTCACACAGGAATTATGAGCCTTCTACCCATGCATCATCGTTCTGTATGCACGTTTATTGTGCAAATACTTCATGCTTGGAGGACCGGCATCATCATTGAGGACAGGAAATCCAGGATAAAAAAAAAAAATTGGCACAGGACTCAGCACCAGGCATGAAAAACCTGTCAAAAACGTCAAAAAAACCCCATTGAATGACTTATTTTCATGGTTCAGAGCAAGCCTCTCACCCTCCTTGCTCTGCATTCACAGCCTTTAGGTGCACAACAGACACTATTCAATATTTTGGCTAAATGTCAGTCACAGGCAAACGAGCATTTCATTCGGCGACATCATAGCTAAACAGAGGTCTATCAAAGTCTTAGTCTTCACAGCTGAACACCTTCAAGGTATGCATGGAAACTGTTTCCCCAGCCCAACAAATACAAGAGATCTTTCAATGTCTTAAGGGTTACCAGCCACAGTGAGAAACAGATTCAGACCTGGACCAAAAAAAAACCCCGTCAAAAAAAAAACCCACCAAAAAACAAGGCGAGAATCGGAAACCAGAAGCAGTGAAGGAATCAGAGCTTTACATTTCAGATTATGTCTAGTACACAGATGATGTGCCAGGTAGGTCAGATTAGAAGGTACACACAAGAAGGGTATCTAGTTAATAAAAAGTCCACAGGAGGCTCACACAGGAGCTCACACCAAAGACCAGAGCCACAGTTCCTCAAGGTAGTTTCTTTGGACACTAAAAAAGAGGAAAATGCATGGAACAACAACTGTGGGCCTCATCTAACAACAAGGACCAACCGAACATTTACGCCATCTGTGCATCTTTCAGACATTTCAAATTTTACCCCAGCAATTTTTTCACATCCCCTGGCTCTGTACAGACAGTATTTTTAACCCTGCAACAAGAAAGCAACTTTTGCAGACAGACACCATTGAAAGTAAAGCTGCACGCACAAATTCACCTTACGGAGAACAAGGCTCCCTACCTGGACATATGCAAAGAGATTTCTCTATTTATCACACTCATTTGACAAAATGTCAAATGTTCTCAAGGGCACAAGCAATACGCAACTCCAATAAAGACCCAGTGGTCAAAGTATCAGCTCAAAGATACCATCCCCCAACTACAGCACATTGGGCAATTTGGAAGACACGTGACTCGCAAACCTTAACCAAAAAACCAAGACACCTCCAGTCCTATTTTATGCAGTCCAGCACTGAACACTGATCTTCTGAATTTGGAAATACGCTTCATTGAAAGAAATACGGCACGGGCAACTTCTCCTTACCATTCACAGTATTTGACTTCTCTCCATGTCTATGTGACAAGATAGAGCATTTCTTCCAGTGACAGTTTAAAACAAAAACATGTCTGTGGAAGTCCTTCTATTTACAGATGTAAACATGAAAGCTACATATGGGACAGTCAGACAAATACATCAGATGAAATATTCCACAGATAGAGAAAGTTCAGATCATGCCCAGATCATTTCCCTTCACCATGCACCAGGATCACCTACGGACTTCACTCAGATATCTCCACATCTCTGTACTAAGACTAAGATACATTGTCTCCTCACTACACTTCAGAGATGAAACATGAAGGTTCTAAAAGAAAAGAGGAGCGGTCCAACAGGAGAGATTGGCTCAGTGAACAGAATCTAACACAGTAACGACATGATAAAAACACAAAGTGCCACTCTAACAAAGCTCAAGCCAACAGCAGCCCCACTTCGCCCGACTACCACCCCAAGTGCAATGCTGAGCCCACGAACCCAACCTCCAGAGAGCAAGAGGTGTTGCCTTCCTTTCAATTAAACCGCCCTATGCGGGACACGGAAGACGGGGGGTAGTAACGGGCAGAGAAGCAGGAGAGGGAAGCGTCTTGGAGCACGCGTGGTGCGAGGAACTCACCGGGGGAGCGTCGGGGTCACTATCGGGATCGGCGCGGCGGGCGGCGGCAGGGTCGTCCCCGAGCAGCGGCGCGGGCTCGTCGGGCGGCGGGCGGGCCGGCAGGGTGTCGCAGCAGCTGCCGCCCGAGAAGCGGAGCTGGCTCTTGCGCGAGTCGGCCGTGAGCGACACCTCGTGCGAGTAGGAGTGCAGGAAGGCGCGGACGCCGTCGATGCCCACGAAGTGCGAGGCCGGCACGCCGCGCAAGGCGCCGCTGCCCGCCGCCAGCAGCTGCGAGCGGCGCCAGCGCCGCAGGCGCAGCGCCAGCAGCAGCAGCAGGAAGGCGAGGAAGAGGCAGGACACGGCCGCCACGGCCACCACCAGCCACCGCGTCAGGCTGCCGCCCGCCTCGCCCGCCTCCGCCGCCGCCGCCGCCGCGCTGCCCAGCTCCCACAGCAGCTCGCCCACGCTCTCGGCCAGCACCACCGTCAGCGTGGCCGTGGCCGACAGCGCCGGCCGCCCGTGGTCCTTCACCACCACCACCAGGCTCTGCCGCGCCGCGTCGCGGGCCAGCGGGAAGCGCGCCGTCCGCACCTCGCCGCTGTGCAGCCCCACGCGGAACAGCCCCGGCTCCGTCGCCTTGGCCAGCTCGTACGACAGCCACGCGTTCTGGCCCGCGTCCGCGTCCACCGCCACCACCTTGGCCACCAGCGCCCCGGGCTCCGCCGAGCGCGGCGCCAGCTCCACGCCCGCCCAGACCCCGCCCGACCCCGACGACGACGACGACGGCGGCGGGTACAGCACCCGCGGCGCGTTGTCGTTCTCGTCCACGATCACCAGACGCACCGACACGTTGCTGCTCAGCGCCGGCGCGCCGCCGTCCTCCGCCCGCACCCACAGCCCCACCTCGCGCACCTCCTCGTAGTCGAAGGACCGCAGCGCGTACAGCGCGCCCGTCTCCGCCTGCACCGACACGTACGACGACAGCGGCGCGCCGCGCACCCGACCCTCCCCCAGCCGGTACCGCACGCGCGCGTTCTGACCCCAGTCCGCGTCCGACGCCCGCACCGTCAGCACCAGCGCGCCCGCCGCGTTGTTCTCGGGCACACGGGCGCTGTAGCGCGCCTCCGCGAACACCGGCGCGTTGTCGTTCACGTCCAGCACGCGCAGCTCCAGCACCGCGCTGCTCCACAGCGCCGGCGACCCGCCGTCCGACGCCCGCACCGTCACGTTGTACTCCGACACCTCCTCCCGGTCCAGCTCC
>JAHREF010049706.1:0-42753 GCA_033628625.1 Charadrius hiaticula | reverse complement strand
TTGGCTAGAAGCAGACACTCTCTGAAGAATATGTCATTAATTTCAGAGAGTGCAGTTAACTAGCTTACCTTAGCCAAAAAGTAAAAGTCTGAAAAAAAAATATGGTTCCATTTTACTTCAAAGCAGGCCATCAGCCCAGCCATCAAGTAGCTGTCTATAAGGAGACCACAGGAGACCACGCTGAAGGCCTTCTGACAGTCCAGGAACAAAACATCCCCTTATTTTCCCTCCCACTTGTGTTCTACACTCCTTTTCATGTCCTTCAAATGCCTGGAGATGGCTGCAGGAGGACTGCCCATATCCCCTGCCATGGTGAGGGTGACCAGTCAGTCATTCTCCCAATCCTCCTTCCTGCCCTATTGGAAGACTGGTTCCAAGAAGGAAGTCTTCTTGGGAAGACTTTCCCAAGTCCCCAGGAACCTCTTTGATGGCTCTGGCCTTTCCAAGGTGTTTGAGAGAGGTCTCACAAGGACACTGGCCAGCCTTCTCCATTTCCTCGACACCAAAAGCCTTCTCAATATCCCACACTTCCAGAGGAGAGCCCAGGAAGAAACACACAACAGTCAAGGTCCTAAGGGCCACTTCAGAAGAGAAGCAGAAATGATTTCTTATTATAGGTCCACCACTTCATATGGGCTCTCTGCTCAGCTCACAGCTTTCCTGAACATTTTACCCAGTTCCCCCAAGCCCCCATCCTTTCTGCTCTGTAAGCTGTAGATGAGCAGGGGAGAGGAAGGTATTAAAAAATGACTTTATTAAACTATTCCAGGAAGACTGTTCTGGACATCCCACTGACAATGATGAGGGTGCTGGAGAAAACAGTGGCAGTTGGGAGGTTAGAGGAGCAAGTGGAGGTTGTCTTCTGTATCCCCACGCTGGGCAGGAGAGCTGCCTTGGGTGGCAGCTGGGGTGGACGCACAGGGAAGTAGCGTGAACAGGAAGGGGCAGACTGGATCTAAAAACAGGAGATGAGAGCAAAGAGCATGAGTGTCATGGTTCCTCTGCAGGAGACCTGAATAGCTGAGGCAAAGCCAAAGCAGTGGTCCAGTACCTCGGAGGCCCAAAATGTACCCGGGACAAGAGTGAAATGATTCCTGTAGATGACAAAATCCCCCTAGCCAAGGTGCAGCTGTCTTCTGGAGACAACCTTTCCAGTTCATGAGTCTTGCAGAGAGCAGGGGGTGGCATACAGCCCAGTACTGGCTCTTGGATGTGGCCACCAGCAGGAAAACTCTGTATGGGCCAAAGGTGCAGGAAATAGAACTAACATTGCCGTGAGCAGAGATAGTGGCTGAGCAAGGACACTGCTACTCGACCCCACCCTGGACACTCACACAGTTACACTCTACACTGGTGTTTTCTCTTGCGGGGCACATTCCTGGGCATGTTCTTGAGAGCAACTTTGGAAGAAGACGTAAGCCTTCAGGCCCTGCCCTGAGGAGATGCCCTGGTATGATGGAGGAGCTGTCAGGGAGGCCAGCTCTGTCAGAGCAGCGGTCAGTGCCTGTCCCTGCTGTGCTCACAGCGCAGCCACACAGCAGGACTCAGAGCTGCCCGAGCACTCAGCCTTACAGACAGGCAAGGGCTCAGGAGGAGAGAGTGGAAGTGGCAGGAGAGCAGCTCTGGCAATACCAAGGCTGGTGCTCCCTGGCAGTGCTGCTGTGCCAGGAGTGTTTCCCCTCCACCTCTGCACACAGGCAGTGCCGTGCAGCTCCAGAGAAGGTCTCAAAGGAAGGATCTTGGGCAAACAAGTCATAGAATCATAGAATGCAATTGTGCAGGTTTGAAGGGACCTTGTGGTAAAGGGGAACTAGTTAAATGTTTCAAAATAATTATCTGTATAATAATAGTGTGTTTTTGTAATAGCTGGTAGAATGTATAACAAGTTGTATGCTTATCTCGGAAGTTGCTGCCTATCTCGCTAAGGCGTTCAGAAACAGGAGCCAAGGCCACAGAAACCAGCCGAGACCAGACTAGTGGTGTGGCCAAGCTCCAAGAACGATCTGAGCATGCTCGACAGGCAAAGGTTACTAGCAGTGACGAAAAGGAGTCTCCTTACTTCATCGCTGCGACCCCCGATGACCACCATAAGAAAGTACTGCTCAGACTCGCTTAGGCGGAGAACTAATTTACATGTGAAGCAGGAACAGATAATGCATATGCATGAGTATTTCACAACATATACTGAATATGTATAAGGCAGTAGCATAAAAGTAAACCCTTGCTTTGTACCGGCGCACACGATTGTGGTGGGGTGACCCCCCGTGCTGCCCAGCGCTGAATAGACATACCTACTTTACAACTTTCTAAGTTGTGGAGTCTATTTTCTGCACGTCACTTGAAGACCATCAAGTAAAACCATGAACCGAACACTGCCAAAAACACCACTAAACCATGTCTCTAAGCATGACATCTTCTTGTCTTTTAAATACCTCCAGTGATGGTGATTCCACCACTTCCCTGGACAGCCTGTTCCAGTGTTGGATAACCCTTTCAGTGAAGAAATTTTTCCTTCTATCCATCCTAAACCTCCCTTGTTTCAACCTCAGAATGTCTTCTCTCGTCCTGGAAGGGCCTTTATTTAGAGAGAGAACCAGTCCTCATTTACACAGCCTGTGGGACTCAAAAATTTAGACAGGTCTGTAGTGTAAAACAGCTCAAATAATGACATTATGTTCTGGTCATTAAAAAAAGAAAAATGAAGAAAAAAACCTGAAACCCACAAGAAAAAAAAAAAACCAGGAAATAAAACACAGCAGATGGGCTTGGCGTATAATGAGATACATGTTGAGAGAGTCAGAGAGGAATAAAGTTTATTACTTCTGAACATCACCTGGCCATCAATTTCCAGAGGGCATCCTTGATCTCCTGGTTCCTCATGCTGCAGATGAGGGGGTTCACTGCTGGAGACACCACCGAGTACAGCACTGCCACCACCACATCTAGAACTGGGGAAGAGATGGAGGGGGGCTTCAGGTAGGCAACCATGGCAGTGCTGATAAACAGGGAGACCACAGCCAGGTGAGGGAGGCACGTGGAAAAGGCTTTGTGCTGTCCCTGCTCAGAGGGGATCGTCAGCACAGCCCTGAAGATCTGCACATAGGACACCACAATCAAAACAAAGCAAATAAAAGCTAACAAAAAACCTTACATAAGAAGCCCAATTTCCCTGAGGTAGGAATATGAGCCGGCAAGCTTGAGGATGTGGGGGGTTTCACAGAAGAACTGGTGCAGAGCATTGCCCTGGCAGAGAGGCAGTGAAAACGTATTGGCTGTGTGCAGGAGAGTATAGAGAAACCCACTGCCCCAGGCAGCTGCTGCCATGTGGACACAAGCTCTGCTGCCCAGGAAGGTCCCATAGTGCAGGGGATGGCAGATGGCAATGTAGCGGTCATAGGCCGTGACAGTGAGAAGGTAAAACTCTGCTGCAGCAACGAATAAGAAATAGAAGACCTGTGCAGCACATCCTGCATAGGAGATGGCGCTGGTGTCCCAGAGGGAATTGGCCATGGCTTTGGGCACAGTGGTGGAGATGGAGCCCACGTCAAGAACAGAGAGGTTGAGGAGGAAGAAGTACATGGGGGTATGGAGGCGGTGGTCGCAGGCGATGGCGGTGATGATGAGGCCGTTTCCCAGGAGGGCAGCCAGGTAGATGCCCAGGAAGAGCCCGAAGGTCAAGAGCTGAAGCTCCCTTGTGTCTGCGAATGCCAGGAGGAGGAAATGGGTGATGGAGCTGCTGTTGGACATTCGCTGTTTCTTGGCAGGGGGACCTGTCCAAGGAGGAAAAGGCAGTGAGAAACTGGGTGAGACTTCTCTGAGGCAAACCCCATGCCATTCCTCACAGAAATCCCCCTCCCTCAGCTGAATGAGGAATGACCGAGCTCATTCCCAACCCCACCAACTCAATGACACATTTCCTGACCGCTTAAAATACAGCTTCAACACACAGTTTCCATGATGACACATCTGGGGCGGGACTTCCAGAGTCAGAGGCAGAGCTGACCCACACCCCTACCCCAACTCCCGAGATCCAGAGTACAACAGAGTGGTGGGGAATCAGGAGAAATGCGTCTGTGCTCTGAAAAGATGAAGCGAGGAGAGAGACGCAGATGGGCACGCAGTGAAGCCTTCTCCTCACCCAGCTGTGCTCTCGAGCAAAGAGACAGTGACACTGCCCGGCACTCTTTTTTTATGTCGTGCGTCCATTGTAGGACAGAGGCACTTCTCCTGGACTGGAGGTGCAGCTGCCGAGGATGTACCTCATGCCCTGGACCCTGTGGCTGTGGGGTGGGTGGGAGAGGAGAGCAGAGGCTTGCTGCAGAGAAGTTGTCTGAAGGTAAGGGGACAGCCGGGCATTTCTGGCAGCAGCTCCCTCTCTCCCCCTGCCAATGTCTGGGCTGCCAGGACCTGCCCCTGGGTCTCCTCCCTGCCAGTGCTCCCAGAGCCCATCCCACCCGCTGTGTGCTCAGCTTTGCCCTGAAGACCCCTCCTGGCAGCACGGCAGTGCCCAGGGGTATCTCTGGGTGTGCAGGGGCTCAGGAGCAGCTTAGGGAAGCGCTAACGAGAACTGGGGTCTCCATGCCTTCTCCACAAAGGAGAGATCCATTCCCACCTCCCACTGCCCACCCAGCCAGCCAAGAGGAGACAACTCACAGCACACACTCCTGCCCTGTCAGGGGAAAGGTGCCTCGATGTGTTTCTTCAAAAGAACCCTCTGCAAATGTGCTGGGGGTGATGGGGATCCAGGAGCAGCCCTGACTCACACAGGTCCCTCTCCACAGCAGAAGGCATCTGCCTTGTTGGCAGTCACTCCTTCCACCCACAGCTTCTCCCCACAGCTCTGTGGGAGCTCCCCGGGCGGGCAGAGAGCTGACCCTGGCAGGCGGCAGAGTCTCTGCCCCGGCACACAGCCTCCGGGGTGCAGGGACCCTGCTGGCAAGGACAGCCCTGCCCACCCCTGCCTGCACACCCAGTGTCCCCTCCTGCAGCCATTGCTGGGAGAAGGCAATCCTCATGCCCCGTCCCTCTGATGGTGCAGCAAGGAGTCCCTGATTTCGAGCATCTCCTCTACACTGGAGAGAGATCTCATGGGCTGTGTGCTATAACATTTTTACGAGATTCTTCCAGGAACCACAGTTGCACTGCCCTTCACCCAGAGACTTACCCTGTTAAGGGCTGTGGAGATTTCTCCTCCCGTCAGTTGTCAGCTGTCCTCCCACTCCAGACTGCATTTATGCTCTCTCTGCCTCCCTTGTCTCCCCTTGCTGCCTTCAGGACCAAGCAGCAGCCCTGCTGCGCTGTGCAGAGGAGCTGCTCCTGGGCACAGCTTTCTCTCTGCAGCGCTGCCCACTTGCCATGAGCTCCCTCCTTCCTGGCAGCCCGGCCCAGCTCAGCAGCGGAGGACCTGCCCAAGGAGGCACTTTCTTCTCTCCCTCCAGGCTCCCACCAGGCATCCCATGGGCTCCAGGGAACATGCTGAAGTAATCAGGGCTGTTCCCTCCCTCAGCTGGAGGGAGACTTATGTCCTGTGGCATTTCTTTAATGCGAAAAAGAGTTGGATATGAGAATCACCCCTTCTAGTCCCATTATTAGAAAGGACACCAGGAGGGTGAAAGGAAAGGATGTCATTTTTCCAAGCCGTGGGAGGGGACACACAGTTCCATGGAGTGAATATTAGCATTTCATCCTGTGCATGAAGTCCCAGCACTAGAGACTCATTCAGTTGTATTCTGTCAACGTCGCAGCACTGAAGCGAAGCAAAGCGAAGCCACATGGGGTTTTCGGTACTTGGTATCAGGCTTACTTACTGCAAGTCACAGCCTGCCTGGTGCCACAGCTGGGGTGCTTCAGCCCTAATGTGCAGCAGTGCCCTCAGCCAGGGGCACAGGCAGGGTGAGCTGGAGCCGTTAGTGATGGAGACAGAGCTGTGACACTGATGGAACACACTGCCGTGGCATGGTGGTAGAGCTCAGTCCAGCTGGTCTTCAAGGGCAGCGTCCTCCAAGCACAGAAAGGGTTGAAACTCAGTCTGAACTTGAAAGGCAATTCAAGGGCGCCATTAGGAGTGCTCACTACATCAGGAACAGGTAAATAAGCATCAAAGGTACTGTGTGGGCACTGCTGAGTTTCATAAGAGCAGGTGTAGGGAGATCTGAGATTGTCCATGGCCTCTTTGCCTCAGTCTTCCCCAGCAAGGTCCCACAGGCCTCTGTGGTTTGAGGCAGGACCCTGGAGGAGAACAACCAGCAGTGGATGGGGATCAAGACGGTAGGCAGTTAAACACCACACAGCTGTACACTCGCTTCCACCAAGTGGGATGAGGAAAGAAGAAAGGAAAAGTAGAAACAGAAAACTCATCAGTCAAGGTAAAATTAGTTTAAGAAGCAAAGAAGAAGTGGAAGAACAAAAAAGTGAGAAAAGAAAACAAAACAAGCAATGCAAAGGCAATCACTCAGCACCTCCCACAGGCAGAGTGCAGCAAAAGATGGCTGAGCTTCCCGAAAGCCTCTCCTCTCTGCTTTACTGCTGAGCATGACATTATATGGCAGGGAATATGGCTTTGGTTAGTTGGGGCCATCTGTCTGGTTGCGTCCTCTCCCAACCTCTTGTGCACCACTGATCTATTCACTGCGGGGGGGAGCAGAGTGAGGAAAAGAGAAGGCCATGATGCTGTGCAGACACTGTTCCGCAACAGCCAAAACATGGGTTTGTTATCAGCATTGTTTTGGTCACAAACCTGAAGAAAGAGCACCAGGCAAGCTGCTATGAAGAGAACTAACTCCATCCCAGCCAGACCCTGTGCATCATGCGTGATCCCCGCAAGGAAAAGCTTTGTGGAGTCCATGTCCTCAGTTCGTGGTCATGGTCAGGTGGGAGGCACTGAGTCTGCTCAGTTTCACACAAACACTTTGTCAACTTTTGAATCTGACCTATATTCCCCACACTTCCGTAAGAGAGAGCTTCCAGGCAAGCGGGGCTTCGTCATGCATAACAGTTACTTGGGAAGACAAATGCCGTCATTCTCAACCTGCCCCACTTCCTCCTCCTTTCTCTTGGGTTCTCTGGCTGAGCATGATGTCAAGGAGTATGGAGTATCCTTTTGGTCAGACCGGGTCAGCTGTCCTGGCTGTTTCCCCTCTCAACATCCTGAGAATCCCCAGCCTCATCGCTGGTGGGGCAGAGTGGGGGAAAAAAAATCATAAAAAACAACAAACCAACAAAAAAAACACCCCAACCTCAACACTGTGCAACACTGCTCAACAACAACCAAACTAGCACTGTGTTATCAACACTGTTTGGGTCACAAACCCAAAATACAGCACCACTCGTCTCCAGACAGCCCCGGTAACACAGGTCAATGGGAGAGCTTCCCGGGGTGACCTTCCAGCCTGAGGGTGGGGGTTACTGCTTCTGGGAGTGTGACGCTCATTACGTGGTAACAGAAACAGCATTTTGGGGTTGTGCAAGACTTACTACTAGATGACTAGGGAATGCCAAAGGAGGAATGAAGGTTGTTTGGGAATGAACAAGTGTGGGAAAACATCAAGGAAAGGGGCTAAAAGTAGCCCGTCACGTTTAAAGAGGTTGCTGGTAAAGCCCCTTGTCTGGCCATGCCCTGCAAGTGATCAGCCCAGCCTCTCCTGTCTTCTTCTCCCATCCCACCAAACTCCTTCTGGGGTGAGGGGGCTCTCCGCTCTTAGTAGGTACGGAGCTGTGAGCGCCAGCCACTGGAGTGGGGATGACAAGTCACAGGGGCTTGTGCACCTGAGGGGGCAGAAATGGACAGCCCAGTGTGCATGCCATCATGTTGCTGGGTGGGTCAGTGTTTGTAACTGCTGGCAAACATGAGGCTGGAGAAGGCAGCCAGTAGGATAGAGACCTGGGAGCCAGGGATGAGAGCAACTGTGGGAGACCTCGGCTGGTCCAAGGGATCAAAATACAAGTTTAACACTGACCCTGAACAGATACCCGTGTACCCTTGAAGAGACAGGAGAATCCTGAGAAGATCCGAGCAAACAACATAAGGGATGGCAAACATCCTGGCTTTTCCCAGAGCATGAACAGCACGTGATCAACAATTGTATTGGCTGGATGGCGTGTGATGTGAGAGTGGATTGGGCAAAAGTAGAATGTTAGAATATATGCACAGATAAGCAACCAGCTAAGAGGATATAAAAGAGCACTGCTTGTAAAATAAAGGGACGATTTGCTGTAACTGGATATTCAGTGTCGTGTCCCTCTCTACAACGACAAGAGACCATGACTCTGGACTGGGTACCGGAGAGACCAGAGGCTCTGGGAGCTGACTGGTGGAGGGAGCAGGTGGTCCAAAGCTTATGCTGGAGAAACTGTTCTTGGAGCTCTGCTACTGGTAACACCACAGGTCTGGACCAGGAGGGGAAGGGACTGTATGAGAGAGCAGCAGGAGTACATGGAGCTCTGCTTGGGGCTGGACAATGGGTCAGCTGAGAGTTGATGGCTGAGGATTATCATGCAGCCCAACATGGGCAATGCTATGGTGGGTGTCTGCTCCAGACCTGCTGATCTGCAGGGGAGGAGAAGGAAGTAGACGAGGCCTTCTGCAGGTCCTGGTCCTCATAGGGGACTTGAGTGACCTGATAGCTATTGGAGGGACAACATAGCAAGGCACAAGTCATCCAAGAGCTTTTTGGAGTACATTGAATATACTTCCTGACACAAATGACTGAGAAACCAGTGACATGAGACATTCTCTGGGACTTCATACACGCAAAGAAGGGAAAGCTGGTCAGGGATATAAAAGCCAGGGACAGCCTTGGCTGCAGTGACCCTGAGAAAGTGGAGTTTAGGATCCCGAGAGGAAGGAACAAGGCAAATAGCAGGATCAAGGTCCTGGACTACAGGAGAGAAGACCGTGGCTTGTTGAGGGACCTGCTTGGAAGAATCCTATGGCACATGGCCCTGGAGAGAAGAGATAGATGTTAAAGGATATCATCTCCAAGCTCAAGAACGGGCCATTGTGGACCCATTTGTGTGTGTGTGTTTGTCTGTTTGAGGGGTATCTGGGCAGATGAGGAGATCCATGCTCAACTTCTAGATAGACTGAAAGTGTAAGACCTGGATGGTCTCATAGCCCATGGTAGCCAAGACAAGTTCAGTCACCAAGAGGACAAAGACCTGGGTTCTCTGTGTGCCATCCAGCCTTGCCAGCACCCTTGGCAATTTCCAGTGCAGGTTGTCCCACTCCTGCCCCTGTTTTCCTCCAGGCTGTAGACACCCACCTGGCTTCCCCACCTTGCTCTCCCCTGGGCATTTCTTCACTGATGTCTCTGTGCCCTCACCGGCTGTTTGTTGCAACACAAAACCATGGGATGATCACCAGCTCTCTCTGGGTGTCCTCTTGCACCACAGCTCTACCCTTGGAGTGACATTTCTTTTTCCTCTTGTCCAGTCTCCACTTTCCCAGCTGCACTTTGTAGCAGTTTTGCTCTCTCCTGCTTTGTCCCACTTCCAACAAAAGCTCAAATACCTCAGAAAGCACCCTGCAGGCAGGTGACCTCACTCATCAGCCTTCTTGGCGCCTTTCACCTGAGCAGATAAAACTAACCTCACTGTGATCTTCTAAACCTCCTGCTGCTGATGGTGGTTTCAGCTCCGTGAGTAGATGTAGGCAAGCCATCTGCCTGCTGCTGTCCCGTCAGGTACTCAGGCAGAAGGGACATACCACCCTTCATCCACATTCTCTTCCGGCATGAGGCTTCACCATACAGGGGGATAATAGGACATTCAACAATGTTGGCCCAAATGCTAACCAGTGAGGGATTCTGGTTATGACTGGCTTCTAGGAGGACTTTGTACCACTGAGGACATTCGGGTGTGATCATCTAGCCAACTTCCCACCTACCATACCATCACCTTCTTCAACCAGAGAGCATCAATCTGGCTGTAAGGAGACTGGGAGATGCTATCAAAGGCCGTGAAAAAGGCCGGGTACACAACATGTCCTTCTTTCCCCTAACCATTCTGATTCAGCAATGCCTTTCTTGTCCTTCCAGTGGCCGTAGATGGCTGCAGGAGGATGTACCCCACCACCTTCCAAGGGACTGAGGTAGACACACCAGCTTGTAATTACCCCAATCCTCATGCCTGCCATTCTTAATGATGGGTTTGACGTCTGCCTTTCCATGGACCCCCAGAACCTTTCTGGCTGCTCTGGCATTTTTGAGGGCATAATCCAAATTCCACAGGACAGGGTGACGTAGCCAAGAGGAGCACTTGCAATGAGCCTGTCCAAGGAAGCTGAGATGAATGTCACTGGGATGGTGAGTATGTGTTCCCAGGGTCACACACAGACACCCTGTGTCGCCCTGCTCTGCACTCCTCATGAGGAATGGACACGGGGACCTTGGTTAAGGGAGGCACATGCCAGTGCTGCATCCAGGGGTTTCCCCAGGGGATGTTACTCTCCAAGCGAAGCGACCCCGTCTGTCCCACATGCCTTCATGGCACCCCCAGGAATAGCTGATGGCATTTCTGCTCACTTGGGTCCATCTCCTCACACGCACACTCTGTGCATGCTTAGGTCTCATCTGTACAATGCAAAGGAGGACTTCTGACCTTGTCATTTGGTGTCCCTCTGGCTGAAGGGACAAAGTCCCTCTCTAAGCTGGGGTGAGAGGCCAGTGCTGGAAATGGTGGTTGTTGTTGGCTGGCCTGTGATGGTGGCCCCGGGGCAACTTCCACCGGGGTGTCCAGTGGGCACAGGCACAGCCCAGACCCTGCTCTGCTGGTCCTTCCTGTCTCTTGCAGGTCCCCGGCTGTGCCAGGACACTGCTGTGTGCCCCCACCCTGCACACTCCCACACTTCAGCTCTTTCCTGGGGTTTTCCTCTCCCGGGAACTTGCCAGCCCCACCAGCCCAGACCCTCCCTGATTCTGGCCACCTCCTGCCCACTCCCCAGCACAGACCAGCAGAGCATTCCCATTGGGACTGGTCTCACAGCAGGACATGGAGGCCAGTGAGAATGTTCACACAGCCCTCATGCTGAGAAGATCTCCACCCCAAAAAGCTTGCAACCCCACCTGCCAACCTTCCTTCCCAGCATGGCATGAGCCAATTGGCCCAGGGCATCCTCAGGAAGGTCCTTTTGCCCCAGGGACAGGGCAGCCTGCCCCGAGCTGCCCCACTGCAGCAAAGGGTTTCTCTTTCCATGTCTGCCCTGCATGCATGCAGTGCCCTGCTCTTCTCCTGGCACAGCCCATCTGCCCTCAGAGAGTTTTCCTGAGGCAACTCATCTGTGCTGGCCTGGCCAGCCATTCCTGCACCCACTGCCCAGGTGTCTCACGGCCACCAAGCTGGTGGTGTGGCTCTGCACAGCCGGGGGCTGCGGTGCCGAGGGCCATGCTGGTCAGGCAGGGGGGCAGACCCAGCTCAGGTGGCTTCTGCCCCCTCCACCTCAGCACACAGACGCTGCCCCTGCAGCTCCAGAGAAGATCTCAGAGAAAGGATCTCAGACAAACAAGTTGGTGCAGGGTCTTTCTTTTGTTTAAACACACAGAGAGAGCAGCTCCTTCTTTAGACAAAGCCTCTGGCTCACACAAGACAGGCAGATCCTGACATAGAAATAGGATAAAGGATGACTCTTCTTTTTTGTTCACAGCATTAATACAACCGAGAAAATCTAAACACCAAAGAAATTAAAGGAAAAAACCTAGCAAAGATACTCTGGGCCTGTAATGAGTTACATCCTGTGTGATATGTAGAAGAAGATGGGCAGTTCACTGCTGTTTCTGAAAAGAAACCAGACACCAGTTTCCTTAGGACATCCTTGAGCTCCTGGTTCCTCATGCTGTAGATGAGGGGGTTTACTGCTAGAGGTACCACTGAGTACAGAAATGATACCACCAGGTCCAGGGATGGCGAGGAGATGGAGTGGGGCTTCAGGTTAGTAAACATGGCAGTACTGATAAACAGGGAGACCACGGTCAGGTGAGGGAGGCACGTGGAAAAAGCTTTGTGCCGTCCCTGCTCTGAGGGGATCCTCAGCACTGCCCTGAAGATCTGCACATAGGACATCACAATGAAAACAAAACACCCAAATACTAAACAGGCACTAACCACAAGAAGCCCAAATTCCCTGAGGACAGCATCTGAGCAGGAGAGCTTGAGGATCTGGGGCACTTCACAGAAGAACTGGTCCAGGGCATTGCCCTGGCAGAGGGGCAGTGAAAATGTATTGGCCGTGTGCAGCACAGCATAGAGAAACCCACTGCCCCAGGCAGCTGCTGCCATGTGGACACAAGCTCTGCTGCCCAGGAGGGTCCCGTAGTGCAGGGGTTGGCAGATGGCAACATAGCGGTCATTGGCCATGACAGCAAGAAGAAAAAACTCTGCCGACACAAAACAGACAAAGAAAAAGACCTGTGCAGCACACCCCTTGTAGGAAATGGCCCTGGTGTCCCAAAGGGAATTGGTCATGGCTTTGGGGAGAGTGGTGGAGATGGAGCCCAGGTCCAGGACAGAGAGGTTGAGGAGGAAGAAGTACATGGGGGTGTGGAGGCGGTGGTCGCAGGCAATGGAAGTGATGATGAGGCCGTTTCCCAGGTGGGCAGCCAGGTAGATGCCCAGGAAGAGCCTGAAGGTCCAGAGCTGCAGCTCCCATGTGTCTGTGAATGCCAGGAGGAGGAAGTAGGTGATGGAGCTGCCGTTGGTCATCTGATCCCTTTTTTCATGAAGTGCTGCCAAAGGAGGAAAGCACACTCACAAGTTAGGACCGCTCTGAGCAAATCTCTTCACATTCCCTGTGTCCCATTCTCATCTGTCCTTCCCAAACAGACATTACCTTCCTCCTTCCTTTCACGACCTTTTTACTTCCCCAAGTTCCCAGCTCTGCTTTGTGCTGGCCAAGTGTGACATGAGGAGGGAGCTTCTGCCCATGGGCCCTGAGCAGTCGCCCCTGCTTGACAGCAGCGGACATCTGGGAAAGGCATGGCAGCTTCTGAAAGTCACCGTTTGCCTCATTGGTAATCCATGTGTCATGAGGACAAGCTGGTCAGCATTTTCCAGCAGAAGACTGCAAGGGAAACTCCCAGAAGTGCTCTAAGTGTAGTGGTTTAAGCAGAGCCAGCTCACCTCCCAGCTACACACTGCATTTCTACAGCCCCACAGCTTAGGGTGGCCTGAAGGACTTTGCTCTCATGGACACAGCTGCATGGTGGTGTTGGTGTGTGAGCTGTGCCTGAACCCCCTTGTCCAAGAGAGTACGAGGGTAAGAACAAGAGCAGCATGGGCAGGAGGGGAAGGTGGAGAAATGCTCCTGCTGAGGGAGGACAGGGACCCATAGACAGCACTCAGGAGTTTCTCCTCCTTGGTGTGTGGCTGCTGAGGAGGCAACTCAGCCAGAAACCCCACAGCCTTGATGTCAGAAGCTCTGCTGGGCAAGAGAGGAGATGAGGGTTTTTCCATAGAAGGTGCCCTCATTACGGGAGACGGCAGGAAGGTGCCTGAATCCCCCTCCCAAGGCACATGGTAGCTGTCCCCTCTCCCTCGCTGCCCAGGTCTCTGCTGCCTGGAGCTGTCCCTGCCGGGAGCCCTTTCTCTGGCAGCACGTCTCCTCCCTTTCAGCCCGTCTCCTCCCTGTCAGCTCACACAGAACTCATCACAGACACTGTGTGCTCAGCTCTGCCCTGCAGGCACCTCCTGGCAGCAGAGGAGCATCCCAGTGGGTGCAGGCTCCGACAGGAACATCATAGCAACCCTGATGAGGGTGGAAAGGTGATGCTGGGTGCTGTCTGGAAGCTGTAGGATATTGATTTTTCATACGCCCAGATTTATTCACCTCTAAGTGAACAAGATTTGGAGACTCAGTGCCTTCTCAAGAACTGGGAGATGAATCTCCATGTCTCAATCCCCACACAGAAAAATAAAAGCAGAAGACTGAAAGCACAAACTCCTTCCCTTTCAGGTAGCCCCTGCCTTGATGTTCTTCTTGAAAAGTTCTCTGCCAATGCCATTGAGCTGTGAGCAGCCCCGACCCACGCAGCACCTTCTCCACAGCAGGACCCTGCCCTGACCGAGGTTGTGCTCTTCCACCCAAACTTCTCCCCACAGCAGCTCCGTGGGAGCTCCCCGGGCAGGCGGAGAGCTGACCCTAGATGGCAGCAGAGTCCCTGCCCCGGCACACAGCCCCCAGGGTGCAGGGACCCTGCTGGAAAGGACAGCCCTGCCCACCCCTGACTGCACACCCACACGCACACCTCCACAGCCATTCCCGGCAGAAGGCAGCCCTAAGGCCCTGTCCCTCTCACTCCACAGCAGGGAAGCCCTGCTCTGGAGCACATCCTCCTCCTCTACAGCACAGAGACTGAGAGAGTCCTCCTGACAGACCCCAGCAGCTCTCAGATGGACCACCTTGAGGAGATCCCTCCAGGAACTGAAGCTGCATTGCCTGGCACCCACAGACTTACCACGCAGAGGGCGGTGAAGATTCCTGCCCCACGGAGCTCTCAGCACCCCCCACTCCCCACTGCCTTGAAGCTCTCTCCGCCTCGCAGGTCTCCTCTCGCTGCCTGCAGGCAGTGCCCCCAGCCCTGCTCCTGGGCAGAGCTGTCTCTCTGCAGCGCTGCCCGCTTGCCATGAGCTCCCTCCATCCCAGCAGCCCGGCCCAGCTCAGCAGCAGAGGACCAGCCCACGGCGTCACTGTCTCTGTCCCCTCTGGGCTCCCTGGAGGTGTCCCTGGGGCTCCAGGGGAACCTGCTGGGAAACTGGCTGAAGCACTCACTGATGTCATCTCCCTCATCTGGGCAGAGACACTTCTGTCAAGTAGTTGCAGGTTTAAGACCAAGAATACCTTTTTACTTTTCTTATTAGACAGGACACGCAGCCAATGCCAGGGAGCAATCTCCTTTTCCTCTTTGGAGGGAAGGGATTCAGCTGAGTCAATGGAAATTTCTCAGCCTGGGTTTGGAGTCCTTGGGGCTACAAGAGGAGTCAGCTCCATCCCATGCCCACCACAAACCCCCAGGAGGTGGCATGCCTCTGCCCTCACTTCACATGGTCAAAAAAAACGTCTTCTGCACGTGAGCTCCTGGTCTCAGCTCCCCTGTTAATTAATGGAGAGGGAGGGCAGGAGGAAGATGTTGTGACACAGACACCTGGGGACATCTTTGGTGCCAGAGGTGACCAAGAGGCATGCTGGGAAGTGCATACCTTCATTGCCTAACCTAATTCAGGGCAGAGGAACATCAATTTAGTTTACAAATTCCGTCCTGTAGTGCTGGGGGAGGTGCCAGGGCTCTCCAGCACAACTGCCCGCGCCTGACAGGGACAGCAGAGGTCCTGTCCAGGAGCCCCGTCCCCATCCAGCCTGGCTGTGGGACAGGCATCACCCAGGGCATCTCAGACAGAGTGGGTGCCTTTGGGCCACTGACTGAATCCCACCCCTTCAGTGGCACAAGCTCTGTCCCTTTTCTCTCCAGTGGATACTGGGCAGCGCATGAACAGCAAGCACATCACACGAGGATGTCCTCTCATATTCCTTCACTTTCAAACTGTAAAAGGTTCTTCTCTCCTCCAGTGTTTGACCATCCCATTGATGACATACTCATGGATGAGGCCAATGATTTTCACAGTGGGCCTGAAGCACAGGTTTTCCACATCAAGGACACTCTCAACATAACCTCTTCCATCCTAAGATCCACTTCCCCTCCATCACAGGCCCTCAGGGTTGCAGAGACACAACAGACAGCAAACCCCTCTCCCACTCACACTGCACAGCACATCTCTGTTTCTCTCTGGCCTTTTGGAGAGCAGGGTTTGCTCGTTTTTTGGGCACCTCATTTCTTCTTCACACTACCATCTGCCATCCACTCCAGCATGTCTCTGCTCTGAAGCAAAGCCTTTGCACAGGTGAGGTCTTGGGGGCTCTGAAGCCGGTTTCCCTCTTGCAAGTCTGCTCTCAGCCCAAGTGTGCCAGAGCTGAGGTGCTGCAGCCCAGCCATGCCCCAGGGCCTTCAGCCTGGGCCCAGAGAGGAGGGGCTGGAGCTGTGTGTGCCATCTCTTCATTGCACTTGGAGGGAAGGAGAGCTGAGGGTGCTGTGACTGGTGGGTACAGGATGAACAGGATGCCAGAAATCAGGAGGGGCTTACCCTAAGACTAAAGGAGCCGCTCAGATGTGTGGAGCTCTTCTATGGGATGAATAAATTGGGTTAATTCCTGTGGATGAGGGTCAGACGAGAGACTGGTAAGGGTGTCATTGGAGTGGGAGGCAAAGAACACGGTTATGTCACCTTGTGAACTTTAATTGTCCTGGCATTCACTCGAAGGGAACCACAACAGTATGCAAGCAGTCCCAGAGTTTTCTGGAGGGTCTTGGTCAAGGCACAGCTTGGGACACAGGTCTTTATAGCACAGCTGCCAGATTGGCCAACAATGGGGACACTCATCTGCATCTGTTACTCTCAAAGAAGGTAGAGCTCGACAAGGACTTTCAAAGAATGTCAGCCTTGGCTGTCATGACCCTGAAATAGTGGTGCTGAACCTCCCAAGGGAAAGGAGAATCAAAGATTGTACATGCTAGACCTCAGAGGAGCAGCCTTTGGCCTAGTCTTGTGACTTCTAGTGGAGCTTGGTAAAGTTGGTCTTCAAGGACAGCATCTGTCAAATATGAGAGTGTGGTCATACCAATAGTCAGAAAAACAAGCTGAGCTATCAGGAGAAGAGCATGGGGAAACAGGAAACTCAAGGGGAAGCTCCATAGAGAGAAGGAAGCATGGGAGATGTGGATGCAAGGGTTAAAACAAAGGAAGAATTCAGAAATACTGTTGGTTTTAGAAAAGCCACAGGTCCCGTAGAGCTGACACTTGTACGGAGGCTCAAGGGCACAAGGATGAGCTGTTACTCATCCAGGAACTTCAAAGAAAAACTGAAGATAATGTGTGGCCGCTGATGAGTTTAGTAAGAGCAGGTGTAGATAGATCTGAGATTCTGTGTGTCCTCTCTGCCTCCCTCTTCACCAGCAAGGCCTCCCAGTTCCCTGTGCCGAAGAGGCAAAATCCCACTCAAAATCCAGCAGTGGATGGAGATCTTATCTGGGGTTACTTAGCTAAGGTCAACCCCTAGTAGTCCATCGGACCAAATGGGATCAATCTCAGGATGTTGGGAGAGCAGCCCGATGTCACAACAGGGCTGTTTTGATAAGTTTTGGAAGGTCATTGTGACTCAAGCATCCACATGCATTGTGGGGAACCCATAAGCATTGGCAATTCTTCAGGAAACCAGTTTGGTGCTGGCAGCCAGGAAGCCAGCACAGGAGTAGGACAGTGTAGCTGTGGTGGGAATGGCAAAGGGCTTCGGGGGGCTTTGACTCCCAAAAAGAACTAAGACCCTCGTCTGCTCAGCTATGGCTTCTCTCTCTTCCACTGTGCTCCATGCGAGGACACCAGATTTTTACAGCTCCAGCACCTTGTTGTCTCGTCCCCCACCCTCCACGGAGCCTGGGACCTGCACTACTGCTGACCTGCACCTGCTGTTACCCACTCCCACGTTGCATTGCCCCCAGGAAGGGCCAAGAGTATCCTAAGAGATAAAGGATACCCCTCCCCAGGGATGGGTGTCTGGGCTTGACCATTCTGCCTGGTGAAGCACATCAAGGGATTTCACAGGGGTCTTCAAATTTAAATTTCCTCCTGTACCAAGTGTCTCCAACTTCCTGCTTTACCAGCCCCCAGGGACAGGAACTTTGTCTGCTCCTTCCCTCCATGGTCTCTTCAGTGAGGGACTTCAGCAGGGACTGCTGATGCCCTCAGAAACCTGCAGGTTTGCTTCTTTTACTTCTCTAGAGGCTTGGTCAGTCTTTTACGATCTGCAGCTCAGGAACTCAGCACCAGAGGGCTCATTCCCACACAAGTCACCCGAAGGAAACACGTCTGGGCATAATCTTCCTTTAGTCTTCAGTTCTGATGTGGCTCATTAGAGAGATTTCAGGAGTGCAGTCACAGCAAAAAGATGTCAAAGCAAAGAGAAAAATGCTTGAATAGCCATAGCCAGTTCTGCATTAATCCCAATGCATTTGTGTTACAGGAATGTCTTCAAGTTGAGTCTGCACCATCTAGACCCATGGGGATGCACTGGCACAGCCCCCACACCCCCCCATAGGAGGAACCCCCTCTCCTAGGCTGAGGCATGCATTCAAGGTGGCAAACTCTGCAGTGCCCCCTTGTCACAGGCCTCCAGGCAGAGGGTGACTCATTCCCCATGACCCTTGAAGCCTGGACCTGCTCCTTTTGCTTTTGCTCCCCAGCCCTGCAACTCTCCAGCCCGTGGGAGCTTTGGCTTTGACACCCTCCCTCCATGCTGGGCCAAGGGTTCGCAATTCCTCCTTGGCAGCTTTCCCTGCTTCCCCCTCCTGCCTGCTGCCTTTTGGCCCTGAAGCTCACTCACTTCACACCAGCAGCATCCTCAGAGGAAAGTTTCTCTTCATGGCTATTCAGAATATAATATAAATAGCGTATAAAATCTCCCTGTGGTACCTGACTCCATTTCGTCAGGGGAATCCCCACAGAGGCTGCCCAGAACATAATCACTAGAGACAGGTTCTGTCCTCCGAAAAGTGGGCATCTGATGGCATATCGTTTGGCCAAACATTCCCCACCACCTCCAAGACGATAATCCCAGATACTGCCCCATCTCTCAGCATTGCTCCACTGGAGCTTGCAGCCAGCTCCAGGTATCTTGGACCACGCCTGGAACTTCAGGAGTCACCAGGTCTGTGCACCTGAACACATCTGTCCTGGCCTCCATCTCCACTGATTAGCGTGGGAGCTGAGCCAAGGAGCTCCCATGCAGGTGTCTAATGTGTGCACCCCTGTCCTGAGGTCAGAAGAATCCCACCTCCTGTGGGTCTTGTGCCTCCACAAACCACCTTGATCCCACCCTATCCCTTCCTTTGGTCCTTTCCTAGACAGCCCATGGCAAGTCTTGCATAGGCCCCAAAGGCGCTTTCTGCCTTCCCATCATGACTCTCTGTCCCCGAGTCAGAAACCCCCATCGTCAGGTGGCAAGGTCATCCTGGCAGGCTCTCCCATTGACCCACCTGGTACATCATTCACACAGATCTGTTGGAACTTCCTTTGGATTATTTTTTTTTACTTACAAGGTTTTGAATCTTTTGCCTGAAAAGAGGGCAATTCTTTCTTTTTTATGGCAGTGTGTGGGACTAGGTCAGATTAAAATGCCTCCACGGTGTAGGTAGTTATTTGCAGCCTTGTGGAGAAGGAGTTGGCAATTTTGGAATCCAAGACTCATACAATGGTTTGGGTTGGAAGGGACCTAAAACATCACCTAGTCCAATTGTCCCATGCCATGGAAAGCAACATCCTTCATTAGTTCAGGTTACTCAAAATTCCTGAACCACAGACACTTCCAGGAATGGGGCCTCTACAACTTCTCTGGGTAACCTCTTCCAGTGTCTTGCCACCCTCATCGTAAACTATTTCTTCCTTATATCCAGTGTAAATCTACCCTCTTCCATTTAAAAGCCATTACAATTATTCTGCGCCTACAGGCCTTCGTAAAAATCACACTCTGTCTTTCTTGGAATAAGACCACTATGTTTTTATCAGCAAGCAATAAAGAGACGGCCCCGAGGTCTCCCAAGATGGGGTTTGGAGGGTTAAAGAACATGACTGGTATCTACAGGCTGAGGGCCCTTGGCTCACTGGTGTGGAGACTGAGGACAGGACAGGAGTAGCCTGAGAGTGCTTGCAGGGTGGTTTCAGAGCTGCTAGAACTCTTCTTCCTGCTGCTAAACAGCATGAGAAGGAAACAATGTCACAAAGTCCAGACTGGACACCAGGAGGAAGACATTTCCCTCCAAAGGCAGTGCTGTGGCGCAACACGTCACCCAGAAGGAGTCTGGATGAGCCCAAGGCTTTGTGTTTCAAGGCAGAGCCAGGGAGGACAGAGAGAGCAGCCAAGGAAGGGAACAGCAAGGTGGGGCAGCCGGTGGAGGGCTACAGCCTGCAGGGAAAGAGGCACGGTTGAGGTGACACCTTAGGACAGCCTGTGGGGGAGATGATGGAGGGATGTGGCAAAGCTGGAAGCCCCCTGACAGAGCCAACCTCTTCACGTCTTTGGTCATGGCTGCTGTCTCTGCCACTCCTGCCCATGGGACCCATTCACACTACAAGAAACTTTGGAGTTTGCGTCTGACTTGGAGTCCTTGAGAGGTTTCTTCAGCTTCCTCTCAGCTCTCAGGTTGATGGACTCAGCTCCAAACCCCCCAGAGGGGTCATCAGAGTGCCGTGGGCTGGTGCTGTGCTGCTGAGCTGGGCCGGGCTCCTGGGACGGAAGGAGCTGCCGCCAAGTGGGCAGAGCTGCAGAGAGAGAGCTCTGGGCAGGAGCAGCTCCTCTGCAGAGCGCAGCAGGGCTGAGGGCAGTGCCAGGGGATCTCGGCAAGACGAGCAAGGCCGAGAGAGAGCTTAAAGGTGGTCAGGACTGGGAGGATGAGGGAGAGCTGACTGGAGGAGACATCTTTGCAGTGCTGCAGAGGGTGAGTCTGTGGGTGCAGGGCAATGCCGGTGGAGTTGCTGGAGGCATCTCCTGACGCTGGAATAACCCACAGTTTGTGGGATCTGTAAGTGGGGAGAGGGACTCTTATATGGGAATGTGAATATGTGTGCAGGCAGTGTGTGCAGGCAGGGGTGGGCAGGGCTGTCCTTGCCAGCAGGGTCTCTGCACCCCGGGGGCTGTGTGCTGGGCAGGGACTCTGCCGCCGTCCAGGGTCAGCTCTCCACCTGCCCAGGGAGCTCCTCAAGCTCTCCTGCTCACACTCAGACTACCTCAGGGAAGCTGGGCTTATTGTGGTTGGTTGCTATTTAGCCTTTGGTTGTTTTGTTTTCATTGTGGTATTCTACATGCAGATCTTCAGGACTGTGCTGAATATCCCCTGGAGCAGGGATGGCACAAAGCCTTTTCCACGTGCCTCCCTCACCTGGCCGTGGTCTCACTGTATGTCATCGCTGGAATGTTTGCCTACCTTAAGTCTCCCTCCATCTCCTCCCTAGTTCTACATCTGGTGGTGGCAGTTCTGTACGCAGTGGTACTTCCAGCACTGAACCCCCTCATCTACAGCATGAGGAACCAGGAAATCAAGGATGCCCTCTGGAAACTCTTTGAATACAATGTACTTCACTTTATTCTGGTGCCCAATGTTCAATGATGTCTTTCACGGTATATCAGAAAAAGAGAGCACTAACTTCTCTTCATTTGTCTTTATGTTGTCTTGGGTTATATTTATATCGCTTTTGTGTTGTTTTTTTATTAATATTATTTTTCTTATTTTTTTGTGTTTTATTATAACTCTGATATTATTATTCTTTATCTCCTACCTGTTTTTTTCTTGACCCAAACGCTGTGTGTACATATGGATCTGAGATCCCTTTTCTGATAAACTCAATATAGAATCCAGCAGAAAATTAATTGTTTCAGCTTCAGCTCTTATAATTTGTCAGTTTAGAGAAAAGTCATAGCTGCACACTCTGATTGATATTGATCCAGGGTCTCTCCTGAGCAGATCTGGACTGGTCGGAGAAGCTGTCCCTTGAGGGTGACACAGCATGGCCACCCTTGCTCCACACCTCCCCAACCCCACCGTGTCTCTCCTCAGCCACCTGGGACTTGCCTCCCTTTTTCTGACATCACACATCTCCACCGCAGTCTACAGCTGGATGGTGCAGCTCCTTTGCACCAGCGCCCACCTGCTTTCCTTAGAGACCCGCCTGCACAAGGGCAAAGAGTCTGATTTTTGAACAAACAAAATGAAACTGATAAGATTCACCACTATACTAAAACACATGCCTCAACTCTATGACAGGTACGAGCTGCCACCAATGAGGTTCACCTTCCACTGGGTATAACCATGCAAGAAATGTTTTAGACAGAAAGCAAATTTAAAATCAACAAAACTAAAAGTTTGGTTAAAGACAGAATTCAAACGATTACTTAGACATGCAAGTTTTTAACTGCCTGAAGCTCAAAGCAGAAACTGGATTGTAGAGTGGTGTCTGAATGGTGACAGAGGAGGGGAAGGGAAATCACGAGAGCAATCGCAAGTGCTTCTGTGCAGATGCGCTGCTGGAAAGGTACCTTCAGACATGGTCAGTTTAATTATGAGGGGTGGAAATACGTGAAAGATGAGGGAGATAAATGCAGAGCCTGAGAGAGAGAGTCGTGATAACGCAAACAGAGGGGAAGGTCAATAGCTCTCCTCTTGTTATGAATGCACATCCTGAAATATCCTAATTGTGATCTCATGTGAAAACACAGACATTTTATTAAAAGTATTCACTTGTTTCAGCTGATGAGGTCATGTTCGTACACGTTTAAAATTTCTCAGGCTTCCAGGCAGTTCTCCACTGTTGACCATCAGTACCCAGCGGTACGTCCAGAGGACCCCGTGTCTACTCTGATGTATGTGCATGAGACTGGCCGATGTCCCAGAGGAGCTGCTGGAGACCAAAGCACTTCAGGAGGTGAAGCTGGAGCCTGGGCAGAGGGTCCCAGGCACCTTCACTGGCACCACGCGCCCATGTCCCTGTAACTGCATCCCACCACTTCCCCTGCAAACAGAGGCAGCACACAAAATCCCCCAGAGATTAGTATCTTAAAAGAAGACAAACCAAGAAAGGAGGACAAAACCACCGACAGTGTTTGATGCTTAGATTTCCAGGAGGACATTTCCTTTGCTCTACTTCTTCCATTCTTTTTCTTGGTTGCTTCATATTTTAAAAACGATCTAAACATTTCCATCATACTGGCGCCTGTGCCACTAAAGAATCACGGAATGGTCAGGGTTGGAAGGGACCTCTGGAGATCATCTGCTCCAACCCTTCCGCCAGATCTGGGTCATCTAAAGCAAGTTGCAAAGGATGGCGTCCAGGCGGGTTTGGAATGTCTCCAGAGTGGGAGAGTCCACAACCTCTCTGGGCAGCCTGTTCCAGTGCTCCACTACCCTCAAAGCAAAGAAGTTCCTCCTCATGTTAAGATAGAACTTCCTATGTTCAAGTTTGTGCCTGTTACCTATCGTCCTATCACTGGGCACCACTGAGAAAAGACTGTTCCCATCCCCCTGGCACCCTCCCTTTAAGTATTTGTAAGCATTAATAAGTTCCCCCCTCAATCTTCTTTTCTCTAGACTAAAGAGACCCAAGTCCCTAAGCCTTTCCTCACTGAGAGATGTTCTAATCCCCCCATCATCTTTGTAGCCCTTTGCTGGACCCTCTCCAGCAGTTCCCTGTCTTTCTTGAAGCAGAGAGCCCAGAACTGGACACAATACTCCAGATGTGGCCTCACCAGGGCAGAGTAGAGGGGGATGCACCCCAGGATGCCATTGGCCTTCTTGGCCACCAGGGCACATTGCTGGCTCATGGTCATCCTGTTGTCCCCCAGGACTCCCAGGTCCCTTTCCACAGAGCTGCTCTCCAGCAGGTCAGCCCCCAACCTGTACTGGTGCATGGGGTTATTCCTCCCCACATGCAGTACCCTACACTTGCCCTTGATGAATTTCATTATGTTTCTCTCTGCCCAACTCTCCAGCCTGTCCAGGTCACGCTGTATGGCAGCACAGCCTTCCGGTGTGTCAGCCACCCCTCCCAGTTTTGTGTCATCAGCAAACTCAGTGAAGGTACACTCTGTCCCTTCATTCAGATCATTGATGAATATATTGAATGGGACTGGAGCCAGTACTGACCCCTGAGGGACACCACTCGTTACTGACCTCCAACTAGACTCTGCAGCACTAGCCACAACCCTCTGAGCTCTGTCTGTCAGCCAGTTCTCAATCCACCCCGCTGTCCATTCATCCAACCCACAAGAAGAACTTTTTGTGTCTTTCACAGAGCCGAGGGGCCCAAACAACTTCCTGCCCTGGGATGTCCATGCCACCTCCAACTCCTGGCACAGAGTGAGTCCTACTCAGAGGTGTTGACCACTCTTGCCTGATGGAGGAAAGCAAGGTATCATGGTTTCAAATGGGCTGGCCACTGAACGAAGGAGCAATGCTGTCATTAATCTCTCTCTTCCTTCCCAGAAAGGAAGAGAGAGAATAAGGGGAAGCCATTTATGGGTTTTAAAGAAAATTAAAACTACTTTAATGGCATTTAAATATAAAATGAAAAGATAATATCAATAAGAAAATAATGAAACATGTTCAATATATACAAAACCTTTATCAAGCACCCAGGGTGATGATCACATCGCTGTCAGGCACTGGGAAAGTCCCAGGCTGGACTGAGTGACAGACAGGAACTGGATTCCAGATCTGGATTCAGGAACACGCAGATCGGGATCAAAGGTAAACAAACAGACAGAGTCCTCCTCGGACACCGGCCGCTGAAGGAAGAGAGCTGACCCTTTCATCCCTCAGCCTTTATACTGAGCAGGAGGTAGATGGGATGGAATACGCTGTTGGTCAATTTTGGGTCACATGTCCTGTCTGTTCTTCCCCACAGGTGGGACTCCTCTATGCTCATCTGCTTCTGACCCTCCAATGGGGAACATAACAAAGTGAGCTGTCCTTGGGTGTTATAGCAATAAGTGTAATCAAGAGCCTCTCTGCACACCACTCCGTGGCATCAACTACAAACATCAGCCCTTATTGGCTAGAAGCAGACACTCTCTGAGAAATATATGGTGTTAATTTCAGAGAGGGCAGTTAGTTAGAAGAGGCTTAGCTGAAAAGAAAAATTCTGACAACAAATTGCTTCTGTTTTCCTTCAAAGCAGGCCATCAGCCAGGTGTCAACAAGCTGGCTATAAGGGGACTGCAGGAGACTGCGTCGAAGGCCTGGCTGGAGTCTGGGTACACAACAGCCTCTTCCTTTCCCTCTCACATGTATCTACGCTCCTTTTCATGTCCTTCACATGCCTCGAGATGGCTGCAGGAGGACTTGCCATATCCCTTGCCCTGGTGAGGCTGACCAGTCAGTCATTCTCCAAATCATCTTCTCTGCCCTTTTAGAAGATTGGTTCCATGTTGGCCTTTCCCAGGTCCCCAGGAACCTCTCTGATGGTTTTGGCCTTTCCAAGGTGTTTGAGAGAGGTCTCACAAGGACACTGGCCAGCCTTCTCCATCTCCTGCACACCAAAAGCCTTCTCAATATCCCACACTTCCAGAGGAGAGCCCAGGAAACAACACAGCAGTCCAGGTCTTCAGGGCCACTTCAGAAGATAACCAGAAGTGGTTTATTCCTATAGGTCCACCACTTCAAATGGGATCTTTGCTCAGCTCACAGCTTTCCTGAACATTTTACCCAGTTCCCCCCAGCCCCGATCCTTTCTGTTCTTTAAGCTGTAGATGAGCAGGGCCAAGGACGGTGTTAGAAAATTACTTTCTTAAACTATCCCAGGAAGACTGTTCTGTGCATCACACTGACACTGAAGAGAGTGCTGGAGAAAACAGTGGCACTGTGGAGGTGAGAGGAGCAGGTAGAGAAGGCCTTCTTTATCCCCATGCTGGGCAGGAGAGCTGCCTTGGGTGGAAGCTCTGGCGGACACACAGGGAAGTAGTGTGAACAGGAAGGGGCAGACTGGATCTAAAAGCAGGAGATGAGAGGAAAGAGCATGAGTGTCATGGTTTCTCTGCAGGAGACTGGCAGAACTGAGGCAAAGCCAAAAAGAGTGGTCCAGTACCTCGGGAGTGCAAAATGTACCTGGGACAAGAGCGAAATGATTCCTGTAGATACAGAAATCCGCCCTAGCCAAGGTGCAGCTGTCTTCTGGAGAACACCATTCATGAGTCTTGCAGAGAGCAGGGGCTGGCATACAGCCCAGTACTGGCTCTAGGATGTGGTCACCAGCAGGAAACACTCCGTACATGCCAAAGTTGCAGCAAATAGCACTAACATCGCTGTAAGCAGAGATTGTGGCTGAGCAAGGACACTGCTGCTTGCCCCCACCCTGGACACTCACACAGTTACACTCTACACTGGTGTTTTCTCTTGTGGGGCACATTCCTGGGCATGTTCCTGAGAACAACTCTGGAAGAAGACGTAAGCCTTCAGGCCCTGCCCTGAGGAGATGCCCTGGTATGATGGAGGAGCTGTCAGGGAGGCCAGCTCTGTCAGAGCAGCGGTCAGTGCCTGTCCCTGCCTGTGGTCACAGGGCGGCCACACAGCAGGACTTGGAGCTGCCCGAGCACTCAGCCTTACAGACAGGCAAGGGCTCAGGAGGAGAGAGTGGAAGTGGCAGGAGAGCAGCTCTGGCAATACCAAGGCTGGTGCTCCCTGGCAGTGCTGCTGTGCCAGGAGTGTTTCCCCTCCACCTCTGCACACAGGCAGTGCCCTGCAGCTCCAGAGAAGGTATCACAGGAAGGATCTTGGGAAACAAAACAGTGGAGTGTTCTCTAGTTGCTTGACCACAAAAAGAGTATGGATCCTCATTTACACAGTTTGTGGTATCACAAATTTGGAAAAATGATTAACTAGCAACAGAAGTAATAATGACAATTTTTGTGGACTATATTTTACAATGTGAAACAAAACAAAGAAACCCAAAACCACAACCAAAACTAAAAAATAGTACAGAATATTGCAATGGCCTGTAATGAGTTATATTAAATGTGATTACAGAATAGACAATTTATTGCTTGTGAAAATCGTCTGTTCATCAATTTCCAGAGGGCATCCTTCAGCTCCTGGTTCCTCATGCTGTAGATGAGGGGATTCACTCCTGGAGGCATCACTGAATACAGCACAGCCACCACCAGATCTAGAATTTGAGACAAGATGGAGGGGGGCTTCAGGTAGGCAAACACTCCAGTGCAGATAAACATGGATATCACAGCCAGGTGAGGGAGGCACGTGGAAAAGGCTTTGTGCCGTCCCTGTTCAGAGGGGATCCTCAGCACAGCCCTGAAGATCTGCACATAAGAGAGCACAATGAAAACAAAGCAAACAAAAGCTATCAAGGAACTAACCCCAAGAAGCCAAACTTCCCTGAGGTAGTCTCAGTGTGAGCAGGAGAGCTTGAGAATGTGGGGGACTTCACAGAAGAACTGGTGCAGGGCATTGCCCTGGCAGAGGGGCAGTGAAAATGTATTGGCACTGTGCAGCACAGCATAGAGACACCCACTGCCCCAGGCAGCTGCTGCCATGTGGACACAAGCTCTGCTGCCCAGGAGGGTCCCGTAGTGCAGGGGTTGGCAGATGGCAATGTAGCGGTCATAGGCCATGACAGTGAGAAGGTAAAACTCTGCTGCAGCAAAGAATAAGAAAAGGAAGACCTGTGCAGACCTACATACCCAGTAGGAGATGGCCCTGGTTTCCTGCAGAGAATTGGCCATGGCTTTGGGCACAGTGGTGGAGATGGAGCCCACGTCAAGAACAGAGAGGTTGAGGAGGAAGAAGTACATGGGGTTGTGGAGGCAGTGGTCGCAGGCGATGGCGGTGATGATGAGGCCGTTTCCCAGGAGGGCAGCCAGGTAGATGCCCAGGAAGAGCCTGAGGGTCAAGAGCTGCAGCTCCCTTGTGTCTGCGAATGCCAGGAGGAGGAACTGGGTGATGGAGCTGCTGTTGGGCATTTGCTGCCTGTGGGCAGGGGGACCTGTCCAAGGAGGAAAAGTCAGTGATGAATTGGGAGAGACTTCTCTGAGGCAAACCCCATGCCATTCCTCACAGAAATCCCCCTCCCTCAGCTGAATGAGGAATGACCCAGCTCATTCCCTAATCCCACCATCTCAGTGACATGCTCCACAACCAGTTAAAATACAGCTTCGACACCTACTTTCCATGATGGCACCTCTGGGGCAGGACTCACAGAGTCAGAGGCAGAAGAGAAGTTGACCTGCACCACCACCCCAACTCCGGAGATCCAGAGTACAGCAGATGGTTGGGGAAATAGGAGAGATGCGTCTGTGCTCTGAAAAAATGAAGTGAGGAGAGGGAGGCAGACAGGCGTGCAGTGAAGCCTTCTCCTCACCCAGCTGTGCTCTCCCCCTCACAGACAGCGATACTGCCCGGCACTTGTTTATCGCCTGTTTGTTGGGCATCCACTATAGGACACACGCACGTCTCCTGGACTGGAGGTGCAGATATCGAGGAGGTACCTCATGCCCTGGACCCTGTGGCTGTGGGGTGGGTGGGAGAGGAGAGCAGAGGCTTGCTGCGGAGAAGTTGTCTGAAGGTCAGGGGACGGCCGGGAGGTGCCGGGCTCCCCCCTAAATATAACTAAATATAAAAACCGCAACTGCCTCTCCCTTTTAAAGATGAACTTTGGCATGTTCCTCTTGTGAGCTCTCGTTGGTGCTCGCTGAGGTTGTCCCAGGGAGCAGAGGGCTCTGCTGTGAGTTCTCGAGAGGTCAGTCCTGCCCTACAGCAATGGGCAAACAGGAACACGGGGTCATCTCCGATTAAATCCACTCATGAGCTCAAAGAGCTTTTCAGCATTGGGACTCCCAATTCACCTGACTGCAGAGCAGAGCTGTGGGGTGTTTGTTTTGTTTGTACTGTTCTTGTTTCCCCCATGCGCCTGAGGAGTGTTTTTAAGGCAGAAATTCTTGGACTTTCTGCCGCACTCCATGTGAAGCCCTGTGGGTCCTGAGAGGCCGAGGGGCTGTCCCTTAGTGCAGAGTGAGGAGAGTCAGTCTGTCCATCAGCCCTGGTCTCCGCTGCCCTGTGCTGGCACCTCTTTGAGCTGGATGATGATCCACTCAGATGTTCCCCTGAGAAGGATCTGGCCACGGCTGGGACTGGAGGAATGCAGTTTCCAAGTGCAGCTCTCCAAACCCCTCAGCCCATCTCATCGTACCTGAGGAGGATCTCAGCTCTCCGCTCCCAGCCAGGGATACAGAGGACTCCCTGCAGCTGCCTGCGCCAAGACACCCAGCAGCATTGCCATGGCCTGAGCACTGCGCCGTGCCCTCCATAGGGCTGCTGGATAACACAGAGGTGCCCCAGGAACACTGTGCCCATCTGGAGAGCAGGCTGCAGCCTAGCACGAGCACCTGCGAGACAGAATTGAATGTCCCAGAGACAGGGTGTCCAGAAGGGAGAATTGGGTCATTTGTTTTGCCCTGAGCCCACAGATTATGAGGGAACTTTACTCCCATGGGCACATCATTGCGGCAGGACCCAGAGGGTTGGTGTCTTACCTGCAGCTTACCCCAGCCCTCATCCCAGCAAGTCAAGTGACAAGAAGGGGAACAGACAGAGGAGGGGAAAACTGGACTAATGCCGCAGTGCTGCTGCTGAAGGCAGCAGAAAGGGAGAGGTGGTCGGGGATTTGGTGATTTCCCCTCTTTGGGGGTGAGGTGGCTGGGCAGGTGCCCCATGGCTGTCAGGGCCGAGGCTGGGCTGGGTGGCAGAAGAGAGCAGGGGGTGGCTCCAGGGAAGGCATCTGCCCTGCAGGGGATGGCTGGGAGGTGCCGGGCTGCCCCCTGCCCGCGCCTTTCTGGCAGCAGATCCCTCTCTCCCCCTGCCCATGTCTGGGCTGCCAGGAGCTGCCCCTGCCTGCAGCTGCTTCTCTGCCCCTGGGTCTCCTCCCTGCCAGTGCTCCCAGAGCCCATCACACCCGCTGTGTGCTCAACTCTGCCCTGCAGACCCCTCCTGGCAGCACAGCACTGCTCAGGGGCAGCTCTGGGTGTGCGGGGGCTCAGGAGCAGCTCAGGGAAGTGCTAATGAGAACGGGGGTCTCCATGCCTTCTCCACAAAGGACAAATCCATTCCCACCTCCCACTGCCCACCCAGCCAGCCAAGAGGAGAAACCTCACAGCACACACTCCTGCCCTGTCAGGGGAAAGGTACCGCAATGTGTTTCTTCAAAAGAACCCTCTGCAAATGTGCTGGGGGTGATGGGGATCCAGGAGCAGCCCTGACCCACACAGGTCCCTCTCCACAGCAAAAGGCATCTGCCTTGCCGGCGGCCACTCCTTCCAAACCACAGCTTCTCCCCACAGAAGTTTCGTGGGAGCTCCCTGGGCAGGCGGAGAGCTGACCCTGGCAGGCGGCAAAGTCCCTGCCCCAGCACACAGCCCCTGGGGTGCAGGGACCCTGCTGGAAAGGACAGCCCGGGCCATCTCAGCAACTGAAAGACGACTCCTGACAGAGCCCAGCAGCTCTCAGATGGAGCACCTTGAGGAGATCCCTCCAGGAACGGGAGCTGCATTGCCTGGCACCCACAGACTTACCACGCAGAGGGCAGTGAAGATTCCTGCCCCAGGGAGCTCTCAGCACCCCCCACTCCCCACTACCTTGAAGCTCTCTCCGCCTCGCAGGTCTCCTCTCGCTGCCTGCAGGCAGTGCCCCCAGCCCTGCTCCTGGGCAGAGCTGTCTCTCTGCAGCGCTGCCTGCTTGCCATGAGCTCCCTCCGTCCCAGCAGCCCGGCCCAGCTCAGCAGCAGAGGACCAGCCCACGGTGGCACTGTCTCTGTCCCCTCTGGGCTCCCTGGAGGTGTCCCTGGGGCTCCAGGGGAACCTGCTGGGAAACTGGCTGAAGTCATCACTTGTTTTCCCTCCCTCAGCTGGGGAGAGACTCTTCTGTCCAGCAGTTTCAATCCTCAATCAGAGACACATTGAGGTCCAAGAATACCTTTTTACTTTTCTTATTAGACAGGACACGCAGGTAATGCCAGGGAACAATCCCCTTTTCCTCTTTGGAGGGAAGGGATTCAGCTGAGTCAATGGAGGCTTCTCAGACTGGGTTTGGAGTCCTTGGGGCTACAAGAGGAGTCAGCTCCATCCCATGCCCCCCACAAACCCCGAGGAGGTGGCATTCCTCTGCCCTCACTTCACATGGGCACAAAACCGTTCCCTGCACGTGAGCTCCTGGTCTCAGCTCCCCTGTGAAGTAATGGAGAGGGAGGGCAGGAGGAAGATGTTCGCACACAGGCACCTGGGGACAGATTTGGTGCCAGAGGTGACCAAGAGGCATGCTGGGAACTGCAAGCTCGAGTGGAGCAGTTCATAGAGACAGGGCAGCATCTGGGGACATCTTGGTGGAGGCTGGTGGGAAATCACTTTGGCCAACTTCAATGACAGAAGGATCTCACATGGAGGACAAGTGTCCCTGCAACTCTTCCTTCTGTCCAGGGCAGCCCATAGAGGCATTCAGGTGACCAAATGGAGTCATGTGGCACGGGCAGAGCTGAGTCTCTCTCTTCTCCATCAGATGTCTTTTCCACATGTCCCTGGAGTATAATGGCAGTTGTCTCACGTGGATCTCTTCCTTGCCTATTCTAATTCAGCACAGCTGAACCTCAATTTGGTTTACAAATTCCGTCCTGTAGTGCTGGGGGAGGTGCCAGGGCTCTCCAGCACAGCTGCATGTGCCTGACAGGGACAGCAGAGGTCCTGTCCAGTAGCCCCGTCCCCACCCAGCCTGGCTGTGGGACAGGCATCACCCAGGGCATCTCAGACAGAGTGGGTGCCTTAGGGCCACTGACTGAATCCCACCCCAGCAGTGGCGCAAGCTCTGTCCCTTCTCTCCAGCGGATACTGGGCAGCGCATGAACAGCAAGCACATCACACCAGGGTCTCCTCTCGTGTTCCTTCACTCTCAAACTCTCAAAGGTTCTTCTCTCCTCCAGTGTTTGACCATTCACTTGATGGCACAACCATCGATCAAGCCGATGATTTTCACAGTGGGCCTTAAGCACAGCATGTGCACACTAAGGACATTTTCAACATCATCTCGTCCTTCCAGAGGTCAGCTTCACATCCACCAAAGGACCACAGGGCTGCAGAGACACAACAGACAGCAAACCCCTCTCCTGCTCACACTGTGCAGCCATGCTCTGTTTCTCTTTGCTTTTGGGGAGATCAGAGTTGGCTCTCTTTGCAAGCATGTAGTTTCTTCTTCACAGTGCCATGTCCCACCCACTTCAGCATGTCTCTGCTCTGAAGCAAAGCCTTTGCTAAGGTGAGGTCTTGGGTTTCCCTCTTGCAAGTTTGCTCTCAGCCCAAGTGTGCCAGAGCTGAGGTTGTTCTTCTAGGACAGCGTTTGTCAAGGACAAGACTGTATGTACCAACAGTCAGGAAAAGAAGCCGAGCTATCTAGGCCTTTGCCTTAACCAGTAAAGTCTCCCTGTTCCATGTGCCCAAGAGGCAGATAAACACGCAAAACTCAGAGTCAAACTTAGTCTTAATAGTGTATTGGAAGAGACAGGATGAATCCCAGGACATAAGTGACTAGTCTGATGTCATAGAAGGGCTGCTGTGGTACATTTTGAAGGTCATCATGACTGGAGAAGGCCAGGGGCTGCATGGTTAGGCAGCAGCTCTGTGGGAATGGCCCGGGGGGTCCTTGACTTTCATCAGGCAAAACATGAGCCAGCAGCAAAGGCGGCCAACAGCCCCCGGGCTGTAGGAGCAGGAGCACAACCAGAAGAAGTGCTCCTCTGCTCAGCACCTTTTCCACCACAGCCTGCACAGTGACACTCAGACAATGGCAAAGAGGAACCAGCTCCCTGCAGGGCCACTGAGGTGGTAATGCTTTCATTATCCTTCAAGTGTTTCTGTCATTTCCCTGAGAATATCATCATCTACACCAGCAACAACAAAAACATTCATTGGCCTAAGCGTATCTATCTGCAGCGGAGCACTCTGCGTCTGTGGTAGCGCCTCTGGGCAATGCCGATGGCATCGGTATTTGCAATATACAGCATGATGATACCCAATCCACCAGTACGGATGTGACGATATTCAGATGAAGGGTGGTCTTGCAAAGGTCACCCGTTGTGTCCCCAGGTGGCATGGACACTGCTGGTTTCCCTCTCCAGAGAGTGACAGAGGCTGGATGCCCTTCTCGGGACAGTCTTCTTGCCAGGAAGCCACAGGCATGGAGGGAGCTCACCTGGTTCTCACTGGCACTTCCCTCTGGATAGAAACAAATATATCTTCTCTGTGACTGCTTTTTCTGCACAGACAATCATAGAAAAAATACCATTTCCTAAGAGGTGGTCAAAAAGGTCCTTTATGGCCAGGAAAGCTCACCATGACCATTAATAAAAGGCACCCGACAGATCCAGAATGTTCAAGGCCTCCTTTGAAGCATGAGTGTCCCTGAGCAGCAGTGAGTGGCCATGTGTAGGTGTGGGAGGGAGGGCCGTTCAGTGTCAGGGAGAAACAAGGGGATGGCTGACAGATTTAGCAAATCGTTAAAACTATGTCTGAAACCAGCAATGGAAAAGAGTTGACGTCTGTGGGTGGCGGTGGAAGAAGAGGATTGTCGTGGGAAGATGGCAGGAAGGAAGATCCCTCCTGTGCAAACCAGGGATGAGAACAGACGTTTCCATCTTCTGTGCATGACTCAGCCTGGCAGGTGGGGAATGCCCACTGCTAGGGGGTGGCTGCCATCAGTCATGCCCCAGGAGCTGACCTTGCTCTTTTCTTCCTGCACTTCCCACACTTGGATGGGCCTCAGGAAACATCCATGAGCCTGGAGGATGCACAAATACCTGGAGGATACCCCTCCCCAGGGCATTGGGGTCTGGGCTCGGCCATCCTGATTGGTGAAGCACATCAAGGGCTTTCACAGGCATGCCCACATTTAAATTTCCTCCTGTATCAAGTGTCTGTAACTTCCTACTTGAGCAGCCTCCAAGGGCAGGAACTTTGTCTGCTCATTCTCTCCATGGTCTCATCAGTGAGGGATGTCAGCAGGGCCTGCTCACACCCTCAGAAACCTGCAGGTTTGCTGCTTCTACTTCTCTAAAGCCTTGCTCATCCAGCATCTGCAGTTCAGGAACCAAGCACCAGAGGGCACATTACCACACAAAAACATAGATGGCAATCATGGGTTTTCTACTGGCCAATCCAGCGCCCAAGCAGCAGTGACCTCACAAGCAACCTCTAGCTGCCGACATGTTCCATACATGCTGGCATGTTCCATACTGTGTGTTACGTACCGACTCTTGCTGCTGGCATGTTCCATACTTGGGACCTCACAAGTACCAAGCGGGGTCATCAACCCTCTGTTGCCATAAGAGGTCCTCTGAAACACAGCACGTCCAGCACATCTGAGCTTCCTCATGGTCTCTCCAGTTCTCCACCAGCAGCGCCCTCAGAGTTGGCGTTCAGGCCATACCTGCTGCTGGGCTGTCAAGGACTCAGGCAGAAGGGACCTCCCTGGCCTGTTAGGCACTCAGACAGCGTTGACCTCCAAATCCATATCCAGGTGATCTGCCTGCTTCTGGCCTGTCAGAGATTGTGGCAGCACTGACCTCAGAATTACCTTCCAGACCATGGGCCTGCTGCTGGGCTGTCAGGTACTCATGAAGGAAGGACCTCATGGGCACTGAAGCCAGCCTTGAGCCTGGGGTTGGCCTGCAACCTGCAGAGACAGCTGTGACCCCCAAATGGGCATCCAAAGCAGATGCTGTCTGTTCAGGTATGTGGAACTATGGCAGCGGTGACCTCACAATCAACATGCCAGACCTTGGGCTGCTGCTGGCCTTTGGGGTTCTCAGGCAGAAGGGACCTCACAAGCATCTACCCTGGACATAAAGCCTTTTGCTGGACTTTTATGTCCTCACAGTGTCATGTAGATTGTCTCCTTCAATCCCCCTTCCTAAAGCGAGTTGTCCAGAGCAGGTTGCTCAATAGCATGCCCAGGTCTGCTTTGAATATCTCCATGAATGGACACTCCACAGCCTCTCAGGGCAGCCCCTGGGCCCTTGCCATGCACCCTCGGTGCAGAAACCTCTTTTCTTAATTCAGGTGGAACTCCTGTTTATAAGCCCTGGGGCCTAAAGCATGTGTCCTGTGTTGAAATGCTGAGGGACGTAGGCATCTTCAACCTGGTGAACCTCCTCCAGTGAGGGTCATCATCCAAAAGGGATAACCTCACTAGAGATACTGGAGAGAGACTGATGGGAAATGGTAGATATAAACACACTGAAGGATTTGGCTGAAGAGATTGTCCTGGCAATGCAAGTACAGGGGAAGCTCAAGATTTCTTCTCCTGCCATTAATACACTGGAAAGCATTGCCGTTTTATACAAAATATTCACTCATCTCGGCTGATGAAAAGGTCCTCATGTGTTTTGAGAAGCTGCCAGCAGTTCCAGGCAGAGCTCAGCTCTCTGACCATGGACATCCAGAGCCCATTGCAGAGGCCCCGGCGTAGCTAAGGTGTTGGTGTGGGACAGGCCACTGTCACACGGGACCTGCAGGAGAGCAGAACCCCGCAGGAGCTGCTGATAGAGTCCAGGGAGAGAGTGCCAGGGCACCTGCATGGGCACCAGGCGTCTGCATCCCTGTGACTGAAGACATCTGTGTTTGTGTAGCTGCACTCCCGCGGGCTCTGAAGATCCGTATCTGTCCTGGTTTGAGGTAAAGAAGAACCGTTGTTCTGCTCAGTAATTATACTTTCCTGTGGTCTCTTCTCACTCGCTGCACTCTGACATGAAGGGCACATTCTTCAGACAGTGTCTGTTTCCAGAGTCACAAGGCCTCAATGGTGCGCTTATACTCATTGCTGTAACACCCAAGGGCAGCTCACTTCTTTATGTGCCACGTTGGAGGGTCAGAAGCAGAAGACCATAGAGGGGTTACAGCTGCGGGAGGAGCGGACAGGATGGGTGACCCCAAACTGACAAACAGGATATTCCATCCCATCTGCCTCATGCTCAGTGCAAAAGCTGAGTGGTCAGAGGGTCAGCCCTCTTCCTTCAGCGACTGATTTCTGAGGAGGACTCTGTTAGTCTGCCTTTGACCCCGATCCGTGTGTTCCTGAATCCAGAACTGGAATCAAGATCCTGTCCATCACTGAGTCCACTCTGGGACTTTCTCAGTGCCTGACAGTGAGGTCATCGTCATCCAGAGAGCTCGATACAGTTTACATATAGTGTATCTATATCAGTATTTTCTTTTTTATTATTATTATATTATTCAAAATTTCATTAAAGTAGTTTAGTTTATTTTTTAAACTCCAGTGTCTCTTTCTCTACTCCGTACTCTCCTTGGAGAGAGAGGTTGTGCAGAGCATCTGTCATTCGTTTCAGTGCCCAGTCCGGCCCAAACCACGACACACCCTCACAATTGGCATTCAGGCCATGTGCCTTCTGCTGGCCTATCAAGGACTCAGGCAGGAGATGGCCGCAGAGCAAACCTCACCATGAACTGGGGTGAGTGGGCAGTGCTGGAAGGAGCTGAGGGGAGCGGCTGGGGGTGACAAAAGCCCTGGGCACCTTCCCAGTCTGCCCATGGCACCAAGGGCACAGAGCAGCCTCCTCTCTCCTGCACCCGTGTGTCTCGACTCCCTGTCACGAGACAGGGCTCTGCACCACACACACACTTGAGGGTTTCCCCCAAGTGCATGGTCAGACAGCTCAGCCTTACCTTTAGCCTCAGGGCTGGAGGTTGCCCATGGCAGGAGGAAATGGACGTCCTTGATACTGCAGGAGCCCTGCTCTCGGGTCCAGGAGGTGCCCACCACAGAGTGCCTCTGCCCCCTCAGTGCCAGCCCCTCTCCCCAGGCCAGCACAAGAGTCCTGCTCCAGGGACGGAGCAGCCTGCCCCGAGTGGGTGCCTGCAGAAAGAGCTTTCTCTTGCAATGGATGGTTGGGATGGGGAGCAGACCCAGCCAGAAAGGGGATGACTGCTGCTGAGCCCCTTTCCATCTCCCCTCCTGGCTCAGGAAGAGAGGACAGGGCTGGGCAGGACCACGGGGTGTCTCCAGTGGCACAAAGGGCAGGGCAGGGCTGCACTAGATCCAGCCCATGGGGCTTTCCAAGAGATGTCCTGAACCACTCTCCAGTCCTATGTCCCTTTGCCTGCTGGCTCCTCACAGCCTCTCCTTGCTTTCAAATTTTCTTACTTAGCCCATGGGCTCCACAGGTAGACCTTTTCAACTTTGGATGGTCACTCATTCTATGAGGTGCCATTTACTGCCCACCCAGACTCACGCACTGTCCCTGCAGATCCCCTGAGCTCTCCTGGCAGTGCCCGATTCCTCATCTTTCATCAGCCCTACTACAGGTGGGACAGCACCAGGCAGATAAGTCAAAGACCAGTTGCTGACTGAGTGGACATGTGCAAGCATGAAGAAGGGAGGTCTTCACCCAGTCCCTGGTCCTTCACAGATCCCCCTGGGACTCTGAGACTGTCCCCCTGGATCTATCAAGAACCTGAGAAGAGAAACCGTCCTTTGAGGGAGCAGCTCCCTGGGTGCATTCCTGACAGCAGCTTTGGAAGAGGCATTCAGCCTTTGGGCCCTGCCCTGAGAAACCATTTTGGTTGTGGTGGTTCTCGCACAGAAACCAGCTCTAATAAACTGGTTCACATGGCCTGCTCCTGCCCGCAGCCACAGCGATGCCACAGTAAAGACAACAGGACTGTCACAAGTTCCACAAGGCCTTAGGGGTAACACAAAGTCAAGGGCACAGCCGGACAGTGTATATGTGAGGGACACTAGAATTGAAAAGGCCACGTCCTGCTGCTGTCCATGGCCAAGGCTGCAGGGGAGCAGCAGCCCCGACTCACAGGCAGCAGAGACAGAGTGCCCAGCGAGGCAGCCAGGGGCAGCCCCTGATCCTCCATGGGGCAGCCGGGCATTGGCCTCCTGAACCCCTCCTGCATGCTGGGGCTGCTTGCCCAGCTCCAGAGGAGGTGTGAAGATACAAAGTTGAGACAACTAATTTTCTGCTGGCTTCTTTATTGAGTTTATCTAAACAGGCAGCTTTGATCCGGTCATGATCACGCTCGGGTCCAGTCCTCTTCAATATATTCATCAAAGACCTGGTGAAGGTATAGAATGTACTCTCAGCAAGTTTGCTGATGACACATAACTGGGAGAGGTAGCTGAAATGCCAGAAGCCTGTGCCACCATACAGCGTGACCTGGACAGGCAGGAGAGTTGGGTGGAGAGGAACATAATGAAATTCAACAAGGGCAAGTGTAGAGTCCTGCACCTGGGGAGGAATAACCCCATGCACCAGTACAGGTTGGGGACTGACCTCCTGGAGAGCAGCTCTGTGGAAAGGGACCTGAGAGTCCTGGTGGAAACAAGAGGACCATGAGCCAGCAATGTGCCCTGGCGGCCAAGAAGGCCAATGGCATCCTGGAGGGCATCAAGAAGAGTATGGCTAGCAGGTCGAGGGAGGTCATCCTCCCCCTCTACTCTGCCCTGGTGAGGCCACACCTGGAGTATTGTGTCCAGTTCTGGGCTCCCCGGGTCAGGAAGGACAGGGAACTGCTGGAGAGGGTCCAGCAAAGGGCTAAAACAGCTTTGGAAGAGGCATCCAGACTTCTCACCCTGCCTTGAAAAGTCCCTTTAGTGGCAGTGGCACCAGCATGGAGGCCAGCTCTTACACAGTGGTTCACATGGCCTGCTCCTGCCCTCAGCCACAGCAATACCACTGTAGAGGACCGGGACTGTCACAAGTTACACGAGACTTTAGGAGGAGTAGAAATGCAATGTCACCACAGGATAGTGTAGATGTCAGGAGAGACCAGCACCAATAAGGCTGTCTTCTACTGCTGTCCTTGGCCATGGGCTCCAGGGAAGCAGCAACTCCTACTCATAGGTGGCAGAAGAGGGGCTGAGACAACTAATTTTCTGCTGTGTTCTTTATTGAGTTTATCTGAAGCTGTAACCCAAATCCAAATGTACATGTGGCCTTTGGGCCAAGAGAAAAACAGGAAGGAGGCAAAGAATAATAATGCCACAATGACAGGATAACAAATAAATGCAAAATGGAATAAAATAATAAAAAATAATAAAAATATAAAAAAAACAAGAAAAAAACCCCCCAAACTCCTCAAAAAAACAAGGAAAAATAAAGATATATCTGAAGAAAAGTTAGTGCTGGCTTTTTCTGAGACACAGTGGGAGCCCTTGTGGGATAATGAGAACCTTATTAATCTGAAGTAGGTTATAATCAAACAGTTTGCACAATGCATCCTTGATTTCTTTGTTCCTCATGCTGTAGATGAGGGGATTGGCTGCTGGAGGCACCACCGCATACAGAACAGCCACTACAACATCCAGAGTTGGGGAAGAGATGGAGGGGGGCTTCAGGTAGGCAAACACTCCAGTGCAGATAAACAGGGAGACCACAACCAAGTGAGGGAGACACGAGGAAAAGGCTTTGTGCCGTCCCTGCTCTGAGGGGATCATCAGCACAGCCCTCAAGATCTCCACACAGGACACCAAAATGGAAACAAAACACCCAAAAGCTAAAAAACAGCTAAATATAAGAAGCCCAACTTCCCTAAGGTACGAGTGTGAGCAGGAGAGCTTGAGGATGAGGGGGATTTCACAGAAGAACTGGTGCAGGGCATTGCCTCGGCAGAGTGGTACTGAAAATGTATTGGCCGTGTGAAGCACAGCATAGAGTCACCCACTGCCCCAGGCAGCTGCTGCCATATGGACACAAGCTCTGCTGCCCAGGAGGGTGCCATACTGCAGGGGCTGGCAGATGGCAACGTAGCGGTCATAGGACATGACCGTGAGAAGAGAAAACTCTGTTCCAAGCAAGAAGACAAACAGAAAGACCTGTGCAGGACATCCTGAGTAGGAGATGTCCCTGGTGTCCCAGAGGGAATTGGCCATGGCTTTGGGCACAGTGGTGGAGATGGAGCCCACGTCAAGAAGAGAGAGGTTGAGGAGGAAGAAGTACATGGGGGTGTGGAGGCGGTGGTCGCAGGCGATGGCGGTGATGATGAGGCCGTTTCCCAGGAGGGCAGCCAGGTAGATGCCCAGGAAGAGCCCGAAGGTCAAGAGCTGCAGCTCCCGTGTGTCTGCGAATGGCAGGAGGAGGAAGTGGGTGATGGAGCTTTTGTTGGACATTTGTGATGTCTTAGCATGGGGTCCCTGTTCAAATAAAGCAAAAAAAAAAAAAAAACCAGGAAAAAATTAGGTCAGAATTCTGTCAGCCAAGCGACTCCATTTTGAAAGGCTGAGAGAGCTGGGACTCTTTAGCCTGGAGAAGAGAAGGCTGAGGGGAGACCTTATTATTGCTTACAAATATCTAAAGGGTGGGTTGAAGGAGGATGGAGCCACACTCTTCTCAGTGGTTCCCAGTGACAGGACGAGGGGCAATGGGCACAAGTTGGAACATAGGAAGTTCCGTTCTAACACACGGAAAAACTTCTTTAAAGTTCGGGTGACAGAGCACTGGCACAGGCTGCCCAGGGAGGTTGTGGAGTCTCCTTCTCTGGAGATTTTCAAAACCCGCCTGGATGCAGTCCTGAGTGATGTGCTCTAGGCAATCCTGCTTTAGCAGTGGAGTTGGACTAGATGATCTCTAGAGGTCCCTTCCAACTCTGAAAATTCTGTGATTCTGTGATTTTTCATAGGAAAAAAAACCCACTTGAAATCTTGAAATGCATTTCCTTTCTCTGGTTGGTGCTGCCTGAGTGTGGTGTGAGGAGCAGGACCTCTGCCCCTGTGCTGCTGAGGAGTCAGCCCTGCTCTGCTGCAGTGGGTACATGGGAGCTGCTGTGTGACAGCTCCCACGGTCACAAGGGGCGTCAGATGTAATCCACCTGTAATGGAAAAGTTCAATATCTGCACTCATGACTCTCCAGAGCGTGGCCTGCAGAGCAACGTAGCGGTCATAGGCCATGACGGTCAGAAGGGCACACTCTGCTCCAAGCAAGAAGACAAAGAGAAAGACCTGTGCAGCACATCCCCAGTAGGAGATGGCCCTGGTGTCCTGCAGAGCATTTGCCATGGCTTTGGGCACAGTGGTGGAGATGGAGCCCAGGTCCAGAACAGAGAGGTTGAGGAGGAAGAAGTACATGGGGGTGTGGAGGCGGTGGTGGCAGGCGATGGCAGTGATGATGAGGCCGTTTCCCAGGAGGGCAGCCAGGTAGATGCCCAGGAAGAGCCCGAAGGTCAAGAGCTGCAGCTCCCGTGTGTCTGCGAATGGCAGGAGGAGGAAGTGGGTGATGGAGCTGCTGTTGGACATTTGCTGTTTCTTGGCATGGGGGCTGTGCACAAAAAAAGAGTGAGATAGGATAAAGTTCAGACAGAGTCCTCGGAGCAAAGCCGCTCTCTTTTTCATAGAAATCACCCCAGTGGAAATGCATTTCCTTTCTCTGGTTGGTTCTGGCTGAGTGCGGTGTGAGGAACAGGACCTCTGCCCCTGTGCTGCTGAGGAGTCAGCCCTTCTCTGCTGCAGTGGGTACATGGGAGCTGCTTTGTGACTGCTCCCACGGTGACAAATGGTGTCAGATGTAATCCACCTGTATTGGAAAAGTGCAATATTTGCACTCATGACTCTCCAGAGCGTGGGCTGCAGAGGAGAGGCTTAGCATGTCCTTATAATAATTTTGTCTGTGTTCTTTATCTTCAACCATCAGCGACGGTGAGTGTTACATTGAGGGGTAGAATTCCGCATTGTGATCACAAAAAATGTGAAAAGTCTTGAGACAGGACAAGCAAAAGTGCTCAACTCTCTGTAACTTAAAGCAGATTCAGGAGAGCTGCAATGTCCATACGCTTTCCCCATCTTCCCTACACTCTCACTTCTTCTGCCCTGAAGATGACTTCACACAAAAATTACTCATTAAAAACAAAACTACAAAAAAAAAAAACAAAAACGAAAAAACAAACTAACTAAAAACCAAAAGAACGGAACTCGTACATGGAAAGGGGAGCACTGTTTCAGAGGGCAGATAGCTAATGTCTTCTCCGTCCCAGGCCAGAATGGAGCTGTGATGGAGAGAGCAGGACACCACCCCTCCCAGAGAGAAGCAAAGTACTCTGAGAGGAGAGTGCCCACCCCCAGGGAAAGGCTCAGCACTCCCCAGGATCCCACGGCAGAGCTGTGCCTTGCTGGGGGCTCTCTGCTGCCTGGAGCTGTCCCTGCCAGGAGCTGTGGCTCTGTGCCCAGGTCTCCCCCTGCCAGTGCTCCCAGAGCCCATCCCACCCGCTGTGTGCTCAGCTCTGCCCTGCAGACCCCTCCCAGCAGCAGGGCACTGCCCAGGGCCAGCTCTGGCTGGGCAGGCTCCCGTGGGGACAGCAGAGACACCCGAGGGGCTGCAGAAGCCACACTGATGCTGCCTGNCCCGTGGGGACAGCAGAGACACCCGAGGGGCTGCAGAAGCCACACTGATGCTGCCTGGGAGCCACAGAGTGGTGATTCCTGACACTCCACGGTTTATCCACCTCTAAGAGAAACAGATTTGGAGTCTCAGTTCCTCCTCAACTAACAGGTGAATTTCTATGTCCCATTGCTCACACAGGGAACCCGGAGTAGAAGGATGGAAGAACAGGATGATTTCAGGTAGCCCCTGCCTTGCTGTGCTTCTTGAAAAGTCTCCTGGGAATATCCTGCAGTGATTTGGAGCTGAGAGCAGCTCTGACCCACGCAGCACCCTCTTACAACAGGACCCTGCCATGACAGCACCCCACTGCTAGCCCAGGACACTCATGCCTTATTTCACCCACCCAACATCATTTCCTCTGTCAGAGAGACTTTTCCTCTGCCATGGGGTGCTGACATAAAAGAAACCTGCTATGGGACTGGTTTGTGTCTTTGAGGGCAGCTCACAGCCTGGAAGGACACTTCAAGTTGAAAGCCAAGTGTCCTAACGATGGCACCTCGGCAAGTGTCAGCTCATATCCCGGCCCCACAGACTGCCCTTACCAATGCTCCAAAGGTGCAAGGAAAGCTGGGACACTTGTTCCCACGGACACACCTGCATGAAAGGACCCACAAGAGTACTGTGGAACTCTGCGGCTGAAACTGCACCTCCCCAGAGAGCCTGACAGCCAGAACCAGGTACCAATAGCAAGAACAGACACGTGGAGAAACGAGGGGAAACCCAGTGAGGGT